>JADKLZ010000687.1:37618657-37646369 GCA_021533235.1 Biomphalaria straminea | reverse complement strand
AGATAGATAGATAGATAGATAGATAGATAGATAGATAGATAGATAGACAGACAAGCACACAGACAGACAGATAGATAGATCCGCATAGTACTGAAATGATAATTTCTAAATTTAAGGATATCCTCAATCAAACAAAAGAATCTTATTTATTGAGTCAAGTCAGCCTGCTTGGTCATTGTGCTGGCCACATGAGTCTCTCGTCATTACTGCTAAGCCACTTGACGCATCGTTCTATTTAATATTTAAACAAAGGAGGGGAGGTTAGTCTAATAGCCTCTCTCCCAGAAAGCAATGCGTAGCGGTAGGACCGGCCTTGTTCCCCGAGCTCAAAATGAATAGCTTTTAAGTATTGACTACCCACACTCTTGAAAATCTACGCAACATGCAATCATCAAATCAATTCCACGTGGGACTTTTTTTTTTAAATAGATGATCATTCGTACCCCTCCCGATGGCGCTACAGTCCTCAAAGGGCTCTAGCTATTTCAACCCATTAATTTCTCTCTATGGATTTTCATGATATCCTACATAATAGTTACATAAACATAATCCAACGTATTGAAATACAGTTACATTCGCACCACAATTGTATCAAATATTAAATCCTTTAGGATAAGTATATCTAACACAAAGTATAACTATAACATGTCTCATGTATGGCCAATTAAGAGAAGGCAAGCGCTCGCAAGGTGGTCAAAAAAAGCGCTACAAAGACACCCTCAAAGCTTCTCTAAAGGAGTTCAACATTGACCCAGGCACCTGGGAGACAGAGGCACATGACAGAGTATCATGGCGCCGCGCTGTGAGATCCGGCGCACAGGTTGCTGAGGAAAAAAGAACAACGCTTGCGAAAGAAAAACGCCAGAGAAGGAAAGCAAGGCAAACGACACTAGCTCCAGCTGGAATTACCTGCCCAGAGTGCGGCCGAACATTCCGGGCTCGCATAGGTCTCACCAGCCACATGAGGAGGCACAAAACCCCAGTGCAAAGCCCTCAGCCCACTGGATGACAAAGTGGTCATCATCGAACCACGATGGACGAACTATATAACTATAACAACCAATCACGTCCGCCATCACAGCGGGTGACTTAGACAACTCTGAAAAAGTCCGTACTACTCCAAATACAGAAAGTACAGACTTAAAGTGAATTTAGTCATTTCTCATTTCCACTTTCTTCTTCTTCGTTCTTATTGTTATGTTGGAGAGTTCAGATGACTAGACCAATATATGAGATGAACTGCGCAGTGGTTTCCAAATCAGGGAGCTCTCCATATAGTTTTCTTTCTTTTGGGGCCAGTGTCTTATACGGGCCTCTTGGTAAAGAGAGCAGTTTTGGAGGACGTGGTCTTCATTCTCTGATGACACTCCACATGGGCAGATTTTACTGGTTCCAATTTTGAGTTCCTGTACATGTGTTGTCGCATTCTGTTGTATCCGGTCCTAAGTCGAAAGATTAGATGTTGATCTTGTTGGGATAGCTTTTAGTAAGCATCATCTTTCTTACGATATTTCCTCTTTCTATATCCGAGGTTTCTTGTGCCTTTCAACTTCTAGACTCGAAGTGAACAAATATCAGTCAATGTGAAACTAGACTGTGACAATGCCCGAGCTTACAGTTGGTGTAGATCTACATGGTCAATCCATCGTATTCGTGGTCTGCCTTTTCCTGCCTTTTGGCTTTTGCCTAATTGTTTTGTTTTTGGCTAATTTATAATGTCCATACGAAGACATTTAAATTATTATCCTAGATTTTATTTAATTTTATTTAATAATTAAAATATGATATACTTCTATTGTAGAATTCACCAAATTGTTATAAGCTAAATCAAGTAAGATCTGGTCAACACGTTAGACTCTATACAAGGAAGGCTTAGATTCATCCAAAATACACATTTGTCCCAATAAAACAAACTAGACACAAAATGGGAGAGCTTCTCCAGTGCTGAATGGTGATGTATATAATCAGTAAACAAACTCGAGAGGCGGCAAGACAAGACAATAAATGAACGCTTCTTTCAAAGATCTTTTTGCAGCTCACTAGCAGACGGACAACCTGGGTGGTCTGCCCTTGATCAATCAGCAGACGACGCTCAATATGCTCCCTTCCCGTCAAGCCCAGAGCGACACTTTTTTTTTTCTTTCTCTCTTTTAGCTACGATGTTTTCCCTTTCTTTTCTTCTTATATTTTTTTAAAGATTATTATTCAAATTAAATTTTGCTTCTTTAGTTCTTTCCCTCTTTCCATCCGGTGACAAGCGCGCTGAAAAGGTGGGCGGGAAAATAAAAGAAAAAATTGTCTCCGGCTCCGGGGGGGGTGAATTGATGAAGCTGTGGGAATCGATACTTTGGAGTGATGGAATCATGAATGGTATTGATTATGTGTTTGAAGAGTCGATTCCATAAATAAAGTTTGGTAGTAGTTACCAGAAACGATTTCAGCGTGGAGAAAGTGGAGGGGGGGGGGAAAGGCGGGAAAATGCAATTTGGACAGATTTATTGAGGTTCAAAGTGAGATAGTTTTAAAACCTGAATGACACATCAAAGAAAAACCAAGATAAAAACACAGGACTAACTTTGATCGCTCAACTCTGGGATCGTCAAGTTAGGGTTAAAACGTTTACATCGGTGTTGCTTTTATATAAGAATGGTCAGTTTGTATTAATGACCAGTGACAGTGGCGTGGCTAGGAATTTGCCATCCTTTGGGGGGGGGGGGCATGGGGGGGCTTTACCTCTTTTGGGGGGCCCTTGCATTTTGCGTAATATTTAATATTTAATGTAAAAAATAATAATTCGAACGCTCGTTTAGATAGTGGTGGTGGCCCGGTGGGGATTTTCAATTTCTCGCACCACCTCTCCTCACCCTAGCTACGCCACTGACAAGTGCGATTCCTTGAAAACTAAAGACCTATCAAGCTGGCAAAATTTCAAACTGTTCGGATCGAAATATGAAGAGTTACGATTGTACGATTGCAAAACGTAGATATGAATAATTCTTTTTAAAGAAATATTACAATAAACGTACATAATGTACTTCGCGCCAAAAAGTCCCTATCGCCAAAATGGCGGCGCCAAAACGACATTCGCACCAAAACGGCGGCGCCGAAACGTCACGTACCGAAATGCAACGGCGCCTGGTGATTACAGATGTCCAATCTGTGACCGCAGCCATGCCTCAATGATTGGTCTCTTTAGTCACACAAGAAGTTGCAAAGGGAAAAATCGTCTCACGAGACGTAAAATGCCACAGACTATGTGAATCCCACACCAGATATACAATACAAGAATATTTATTATTTAGAAATGAAGGGAGTAGTACACCCGCATTATGATAACTGTGACACTTAAGTCATAGATTTCTAGCAAGAAATGATATAACTTATAAACCTAACCACCCATATCCGCCCCTGGACACCCACCTATTGCTGAACCATATTGTTTTTATATATGCGTCTGTTATATTCAGATTATATCGTACTGCGTGGTACCGGATATGGTCAGGCTTTGAACACAAGCCATACAGTGTGAAATATGTTGCACAACTTTAGATGCAGTTGATAGAGCAGAAATGAAGATCGCAGCGCGAGACAAGGGAGGCGACATCTTGTAGCTGTTTTGCAGCAGACGACCATTAAGATCTCTATCTCGTTACGGTCTGTTGCTACTGGGATTGAGTCTTGTATGAGTCAATTTTTCTTTTAAGTTATGTGCATTTTTTGTCGTATGAAATATCTAGCTGATTTGTAATGCTCACAAGAAATAAAATGTATGTATCAATAGTTGAGGACATAATTTAAAAAAAAATCATGTACCGGTATTAGTTATATTTAGTTCGAAAAAAGTGCCAGATAGTATGGCCAATGGACCTCAAGGAACTTTACTTTTTTACAAAGATGGATAAGGAAACTCGGGGAACTTTACTTATTTAGTAACATAAACCAAGGAACTTTACAACTTTACAAACATAAACCAAGGAACCTTACTTATTTTCAAAATATTTTTTTTTTATAATGCGTTAAACTGTGTATGCGGTAGTTTTCGAGAAGCCTTGCTTTAAATATATCTAAATGTCGATCAATATTTGGTGTGCTCTCATTTGAATTGTTAATGTATGCAACACTTCATGTATGGATGTCTACAAGTTACCTTAACATCTCTATGTATGTTAGCTTAGCATAGAGTTAGGAAGACAGTGCACATATTATTCTGTGGTCACGTGATATCCAAAGCTAATTCGAACTGACCAAAGGTACAGTAGCCTCAAGTGTTCTAGGCTGTGTGGGAATGTCTGTGTGTGTGTGTGTGTGCGCGTGTGTGTGTGTGGAGGGGGGGATGGAGAGGTGTCTATTTTGTGACATAAAAGACTGTTGGAAATAAAAAGGGTGAAACAAAAAGCAAAGAAAGAAACAACAAAGAAAGAAAGAAAGAAAATAGAAAGATTTAAAAAAAGAAGGAAAAAAAAGGAAATGAGGGAAGAAAAAAAAAAGAAAAGAAATAAAAAAAGAACTCTGAATCCCCCTTCCTCTCAAGTCCAGTCATCCAAATCAAATAATCACTATAGATTTGTACACAGATTCACAAATACCTCAACTGTGAGACTAACAAATTATCCAAAAGCCATCTCTCGAATACCAGAGTATGTCTCAATTTAAAAATAAAATTACTTTCCAGCGCTAGTAGGTAGATATGGATCTATATCCGATTTCAAATACATGCTTATACAAAGGGCAAATGTATATATTATACCGAAACAATATCATTGACGCATTTAATTAATGTTTATTAATGATAATATTTTTAAAAAATATACCACTTACAGAATAAGTACTCAAATACCTCAACTGTGAGACTAAGAAATTATCCAAAAGCCATCTCTCGAATACCAGAGTATGTCTCAATTAAAAAAAACCCCAAAAAAACACTACTTTCCAGCGCTAGTAGGTAGATATAGATCTAGACTCTATATCCGATTTCAAATACATACCTATACCAAGTGTATACAGAAACAATATCATTGACGCATTTGATAATGTTTATTTAAAAAAAATACTACTTACAGAATAAGTAACGATGGAAAACAGAGTAACTCCTTAATGGCCGGTTATGGAGGTTTGAATGAAATATTCCCGTTGTGAACCGAGTCCAAACTGAATGTAGGCCTACACAGATATCACAATAAAACAGTTTTATCTTGTCTTGACTCCAGCCTGATCATTTAAACACATCACTTTTGTCTTCTGACACCGGGAATATCCGATAGATAAATATAGAACGGGATTTAGGGCCATCCTTTGCCACGTACTTGATTACTGAGTTAAGAGGACAAGGGGAGACCACTGGAGATATTGTTTACTTTTTTCTTTTCTTTCTGTATAAATAAAGTGACCGAAGAGATGGTGGACGAAACATAATGACCAAGGGGAGAAGATAAATGCGACCTAGTTATCCTGTTTAAAGGGAGAGGGGAGGGTGAGAGGCGAGCCAGGGATCATCTTGTTAGTCAAACAGCTAGTTTGGGTCAGTCGCCCGTGTCACAGAAGAAGGGAGATAAGTGATGGCATACTTAAAAATGTGACATGTGGAATGTGGGTGTCGGGTTTGTGGGGAGGGGGTGGGTAGAAGGGGGCGTGAGATATCAGGAGCATGTGTGTGTGTGTAGAAGGGCGTCAGATACCGGGTGCCTGGGGGGGGGGGGGGGCGGGGCGTAAACATCAGTGTAAACAGTGAGTAGACAAAAAGGACTTGCAACAATAACTGAGTAATTTATTTTGACACCAAAGCATGGGTGCTGTAGGGTGCTTAAAGGGCAGGGAAAGTCACAAGAGCAAACAAAATACAAACAAAATACAAATAAACAGATGGAGAAAAAAACGCTCAGAGTGTGTGTTCATGTAATGACAAGGGTTAGTAAATTGCAAAATTTATATTGGGTCGTCAACAAAATATAGCTTGTATGATTGCATTTATGTAGTATTATAAGCAAAGAAAAAAAGCTATTCCAATTTTACATAAAAGCACTATTTAACTTTATGATCCGAAGAAATCCTCACAAATAAAAATAAATACAAAGAATAATCATGATAATGTTCACCACAATAATAAGGCTTGTCTTCGAGTCCGAAGATTAGTGAGGGATACAGTATTTCCTGTGGCTGTGCAGTCCCAGCTGTGACCTACATATTTTGCCACACCCAGGGCAAGCAAAACCATTATCCGCAGGTGGCAGATTTAGATTTTCTTTTCGTCGTCTGCGGTTGTCCTCGGCAGCAGATTTTCTTTTGGTCTCAAATGTGTATCCCGCGGCATTAGTGAGTTCGCTACAATAATCATTTAACATATAACATATATACCTTAATATGAACAGCAAGCACATGATCACTGCAATGTATTTTTAACTTTTAATGAAATTCAGAATTTCATTTCATCATCATCTCCCCTGTGATTTCCATTCATCTTAAACGAAATATTGCGAAAGTTTCTAATACGAGGATGACATTAGCACGACATATCCAAAAGACATCTTACCCATAATAGGTATTAATGTTACATTTATATCAATATTTGAAATAGTTTTGACTATTAGATATACTTAAAAACAGAGATGGCCGAAACTTCATTGCATTTTCTAAGTTTGGTTTCGTACGCAAATTAAGTGCTAGTTAAAATTACGATTTAAATGGGGCTCGCAACGCCAAGAACAGCAGACAGCTTGGCAAAACAGGTCCTAGACTGGAACCCACAGGGGAAGATAAAGCTTGACCAAAGCAAACATGAAGAAGATCAGTAGAGCGAGAGGCAACGATGGCAGAAGGCCATCGCGGGCACGTTGCTCTGCCTCATCGTGGCGCTCGCGTGGAAACGACTACTAGAGGAAGTAGTTAGGCGAAAGAGTAACAAACATAACTCCCGTGGGGGTGCCCACGGGTGGCCGAGAGTCTACCCCTTCACGGTGCGGAGTTGAAAGAAAGCTCCCACGGCCTTGTCACAAATCCATGCGCCGTTCCTCAAGTAACCGTTACACCAATGACGAGTCTCACACGGTTAGTTTGGTATAACGAAGGAAAATGGCGGCGGCCCCCGGTATTACTTGGCCTTCGGCCATGATTTCTTGTCCATGCGTCCGGAGTGCCAGTGGTATAGGAAACAGCAATGTCCTATGGGCATTGACTCGGGTCACTTCCAGACAGACCTGTGGTCAGACAGGTTTTTTTTTTTTTACTGTTTGAAATTTGTTCTCGGACGGATTCAGACAGGTTTTTTTTTTCAAACTTAGAGCTCGAAGAGCCTGCGGGCTCAGCTCTCAGACTATCACACGGCAGAAGGCCATGGACCAATCTGAGGGGAATTGTCCAGACCAGATTCTGAAGGCGAAGTACCGTTGTGGCCATGTGCTCATCTGGAAGTCAAAACGAGTCAAGTAAGTCAAGATTTAAAAGATTTAGTATAAAATTATGGGATGTTTCAAAGTATTTGATCAGAATAGTCAGAGCCCAATAGCTTCAACCAGTTTCGCACGGCCTTTTAGCACTATAGAGGCATTTAGATACCGAAGACGCAGGATATTATATATATACAACCAACTCAAGCCATAGCGACTTAATAGCGATTTAAGTTTCTGAATAGCGCTATAACAAGGGCCTAATAGGGCCCGCAGGTCTTAGTTCGGACATTGTTTAGATTATATAGTCAAGTGACATTTTCAAACAGCCTTTTAAATTATAAATCACACTGTACGGTGGAAAACAGTGAGGAAGACCCAGGAAACGATGAATGAGTGCTAAAGAAGGGAAAGTGTAATGCTGTGAAAGAGTCCACATTGGATCCCAACAATCCCAGCACGCTTTTACTGTAAAGATGTATAACAACAGAGTAAAAGGAACAATAATAAAAGGTACAATTATAAAACGAATGAATCTATCATATCTGCAAACAAACCATGGCCTTATTGTTTATCTATGTTAGTGAGCTGGATGCGATAATATGTCGCGGAAGTTGTTTTGTCCCATAGCACTACGCATCTTTATGTTATCATCAACACAAGGACCATATTGCGATATGCCTTTGTGTCATGTGTAAATTATGAACAGAGATACGTGATAGGTGCAACTGATCTTTATTTACAAGTACATATTTCAAGACCACGTTACAGATGGTAGTATCACGTTACCAAGATGCCAGTTACCAAGCTACCAGTTACCAATCCAATTACTAGTTACTAAGTAACCAGTTACCAAGCGTTGCCAATTATCAGTTAATAAGTAGCCAGTTATCAAGTCCCCAAGTCCTTAGTTACATGTTTCCAATAAACAGTTGTTAAGCAACCAGTTGCTAAGTTATCAATTGCCAATTATTAATCAACCAGTAACCAAGCCGCATGTTTACACGTTGTCAATCACCAGTTATTAAGCAACCAGTTACTCATTTACCAATTAACAGTCATTATGTTACAGGTTACTAAGTAATAAGTAAAACATTGAAAGTTCGGTAATGTTTTAGTAAATGTGCTAAATTGGTTTTAGCTTTGTCTAGCGCAAAAACTTAGTTATGAAACGCAATGCACCCAGTCTGCAAGCACGTCCATTTAATCTAAGACTGACCAGGTCACTACATAAACACACCCAGAATGACTGGAGATCTGGACCAGGTCACTACATAAACACACACAGAATGACAGGAGATCTGGACCAGGTCAGTACATCAACACACCCTAAATGACAGGAGATCTAGACCAGGTCAGTGCATCAACACACCCAGAATGACAGGAGATCTAGACTTGGTCAGTACATCAACACACCCTAAATGACAGGAGATCTGGATCAGGCCAGTACATCAACACACCCTAAATGACAGTAGATCTGGATCAGGCCAGTACATCAACACACCCAGAATGACAGGAGATCTAGACAGGGTCAGTACATCAACACACCAAGAATGACAGGAGATCTGGATCAGGTCAGTACATCAGCACACCCAGAAACAAAAGAGATCTGGACCAGGTCATCATATCAACACACATAGGAGGTCACATCTGGACCAAGAAAGCAAATATTTGTGGCACAGAAAGAAAGAAGAAAAAAATCTCTTGCACTGACCTCTATATCATTTTCAAGTTTATAATTTATCTTTAGATTTTGTTGTTCTTAACGGAACGAATGAATGGTCAACTCATTGTAACCTTTATCTTTTTTTTTACTTTCGTTCTATCCTTGGATTCTTTCTTTTTGTCATTCTTTCCCTTTTCACTCTTTACTCCTCTTTCTCTCTTTGTTTTACACACAAACATTTTAATGCTATTTTCAGAGACTCGAATTCACACCTGTTCCTCAAGTGTATCGAAGTTCGGCCAGAGACATAACCAATAATATTCTGATGTCGAATCTTTCGTGCGCCTAGGCCTCCCCCCAGCCCCCATTTATGTCCCGCCTTCTGTTTCAAACATTAACAATGATTAATCTCTACATAAGCGTTTCCCCTCTCAGATTTTTTTTTCTGTTGCTTTTTATTTACCCTCCCTCTCCCAAAAAAAAAAAAAAAACAACAAAAGAATCTCTATCTCTTTATTTTTCTTCAAACTATTGACTGCCAATCAAAAAAAATACTTTGGAAAAGAAAAACACTTAGGAAAACATAAAAAAAAAACGTAGACAAACACAGCGGATTTCACCTGTGTGAGAATGTAAAATCCAACATTTTTATCCCCTTTTTTTTTCCAACTTTACCTAGCCCTCTCACCTGGAAGTACCTGCTCTTCTTAGCTTTCCGCGTTGATCTGAACATACCGACCTCACAGTTGTGAAGATTACCATACGTCAATATGAACGTTTGAAATTTGTGGAGGCATCTCTCCATCCCCATACAGACCAAACAATAACAATAGGACAAAAAGATGCGAATTGCTCATAACATAAATTTAGTGAATTTTTTTATTTTTTTTTTTTGCACGGAAATCTTTTTTTATTCAGATAATACTTTCGTTTACAGTAAGACACAAGACAAACAGGTTAACTTATCCACATCCAGATTACATGCAATTTTATTTTTTTTTTAATAACTGTTAGAACAGCAATAATTTGGATTTTGTAGGTGAAGAACAGCAAAAAAATTGTGATAATAATAGATATTTAAGCGAATAAAAAAAATGTTTAAATGGTTTTTGCATTTAAGTCGTTCTTGATACTTAAATTTAAATAGCAAACATTAAAAGATTTATATAAAATCATAATGAGAGTACGGTTTGTTAGTTTGATTTATAAATGTTGAAAAAAAAACTGACAACAAAAATTAACACTGTTGGCGCTTCTCTAACCTTTATTATTACCTCCCCTAAAAAAATAATTCATGTTATTGATTATTGTGTAGTTTGTGTGTGTGTGTTCACAACTATTTTCCCAAACAAATGAGTTTAAGAAACCTGGAAGAGTAAAAAGATGTAGTTATATTGCAACGTAGATCTCTATTGTATTTTACGTTTAAGATGAAAATTTCTGCTTTTTTTTCTAGCTTATTTTTTTCCCATAAACTGAATAAAAACTATTTTTAAAAAAATGCAAGTACATGTATTGCTTTTTTTTTTTTACTAAGTTTATATTCAATCACTCCGCCTGATTACAAGTCCGTCAGGGTGGATTCTTTTACACAAATCTGATCATCAGATCAAGATAAAAAAAATTTCACAGTTTTTCATTGTCGATGACAACACACTCTTCGATCAAAAAATTCCAATTAGTTAATTATTTCGCCGGGATTAAGTATATTTTTACAGAAAAGGGGAGATGCAAATTATATTAGTAAGATATGTGTCAACAATTGCACATTGCGCTCCATTCACTTAATATAAACTTTTCTAAAAATTTTGCTTGTGTGTGTGTTTAATTTTTATATACAAGACAGGATTACAAGATGCACGTATGATGTTCACAACTACAAGACCGCGTGATGTAAGCTAGTTAAACTTAAAAAGTAACTATTTTATTGTAATACGTTGCCTTTTCTGTGTGCATGTACGTACTTGTTGGTTAGTGGCGTAGCTAGGATGTGGTGGGGGGGAGGGCTGGTCCAAATAAAAAAAATGCCCCCGGGCCCCAAAATGAATGTCCGAAATTTGTTTTTACCTTAACTATTAAATATTTCGCCATTATCTTATGTCATGATGCCGAATGTCAAAATGCAGAGACCCCAAAAAGAGATCAAGCCCGCAGGGGCCCCCAAATCCTTAACTACGCCACTGGCGTTAGTGTTGTAAAGTGTGCGTGTGTGTTTGTGGGGGGGGTGATGCTTTTTTTCTTCACATCACTAAAATGCTGTTATCCCTTTAAAAACACCACCGCAAAACTTATCACAATTAAGCAGCGCTTTGTTCAGCGCAAACAAATTTAGCGTTGCCAGTCTCAGCGACCTCTGGGGGGGGGGGGGGGTTGGGGGGGGGGGCGTCTACAGCAGATGTTTATCTCATCCAGGGGGCCGCGGAAGCTAACCTTGCGTATGTCTTTCCACAGAGACACGGGCCGCGTCAATGTTTGCGTATTGTTGATAAACTGTTGCTCTCTTTTTACTCTTCCAGCGCCCTCATTTTTTCTTTTATTTCCACCGAGTGACTATAATATCAGTTGACCTTTAAACTCCCCTCCCCCGCCCTTCTGATTAAAGGTCTACTGTGACCTTTGTGGCTAATACGAAGCGGTCCTGCTCCCAGAATGTCAGATTTAGCATGACATGACTTTTTTGTGTGTTGTGTTTAGCCTTTAGCTCCCAACGTGGTCTGTTTATCTCAAAGGATCGCCCAAAATATTATCATATTATATACTCGTGCTTATATATTTAGATGCTTTTAAAACCCTAACCCATAACCCGTTTTTATCGAGTCAGTCAATGAAGACCAAAACTAAGACCCGATGGTTATATCCAGCCCGTAACGCACTGACATCCGGCCCTTTCGAGACCCCTGCATGAATTAGCCGCAGTAACGTGGTTCAATAGGACTCGATGATGATGAGAACCAAACCTACTACCCGTGGGTCATATCCGGCCCGTTACGCTGTGATATCCGGCCCCCTAGAAACTCCTGCATTATGACGTCACAGTGACTTGGTTCTGAAGAACTTGATGATGATGTGTCAATGTGGCCCGTGGTACGGGTGTTGGAAATTGATGTGACCCCCGGGAAGGATAAAAGGCTTGGGCGCCACTGGTTTAAAGAAACTGTTTTAAAGCAACTGTAACTTGTGCTAATAATGATTTTTTTTTATTAGCCCGTCTTGCCTAGACTTATGGGCTTTAACACCAAGAGACTTAGTATTACAACGTCAAGTTTCCATATGAACTAATAACACCGTGTCACTTGTCTAGATTACGCTCGTTGCTAATAACAACCTCAGTCACATGACCAACTAAGCTAAATTGATTAGGGGAAATAATTAAAGGCTTAAAATTAACGCGACCCGAGTGGTTCTTATATTTCAAAGATTTAAGCTTAGTTAAAATGAAAAAGTATACATAGGGAAGGCTTGAATATTTGGAGTCAGTTGTATGTTGTATATATCAATAATTTGATTTATAATTACAATTCATTTAGATTGCATCGTTATTTCTTAGAAATTCTCTGCACATTTTTCTTTCTACAAAATCAAATTAAAGTATTTGTTATTCGTAATTGAATTTATGCATTCGCGAGTTTGTGAATTCAATTCAACTGACACTATGTGTTTCGAGTTACTAAATATAAATGTAGAATTGCTACAAGGTAGTAAAACACAAATACAAAGCGAATAGTTGGCATCATCAAGGGATAGAACTCTTTTAATTCAGTCTTTAATATATTTTTAACGTGTTTTGACGGACACTTGAGATCCAGTTGTTTCCCTTGCCTACCTACATGGCTAGACATGACCACACAGGGTAGTAAAAACAGATGAAGGGGAATAACTAAAGATGTGGGGATGGGGGAGCTGGTGGGGGGGGCACCACCGAGTTTCATTGCGTGTGTGCCACTAATAAAAACGTCTGTTTCATTTTTATTTAAAGTTTCGCGCGGGATGTCAGTAGCTCACAACGGTCCGACACCCTGTCACCCCTAATCAGATAATAGAACAGTCCTCCTGAATCGTCTGCCACAGCAAACGCGAGAGTCTGGCGTAATGAAAACGCCAGTGGTAAGACTTTCAAGTTGCGCTTAGAAAAGATACTGGATGCTTGATTCTAGATCTGGTTGTTCTAGATTTTTGGGAGAGTTTATCTGGTCGAATCCTGTTATTCGGACCAGCCGATTATTCGTTTCCAATTCTAAAGTACCTAAAAGTTCTATTTATAAGGCGAATCCTGTTAATCAGACCAGCATTTTATTATTACCAAAACAATAGCGTTCCAATGTGGTCCGATAAACCGGATTAGCATTATTTGGTATATATATATATATAATCTGGAACCCCAAAAAATATGTTTTTGACTGAAACGGATGACGACAGTTTAGGGAAAAGATAAAGATAGAAGGTACTAGCAAACAGCAGACAAGAAAGATATATATTCCCGATAGGGAAAAAACTTTTTTCTTTTAAATTTTTTTTCAGCATTATTTATAGGAAGTATTCTATGCACCACCTACAAAGACCACATCAAAAAATGAGGAAATCTTAACAGGATCACAATGGCTATAGGGCCAGGTAATTATCGTCTGACCATTTAAGAAACAAACAAACAAAAAAAAATTTTAATAACAATGCAAGCCAAGATTGTACGGCCATCTTATAAAGTCCACTAGGCGCGCTAAGCTCTCTCTACAGGGCACATTACCAGGAAACAGAAAAAAAAATGTCAAAGAATGTACGGTGCTGTAAATGAAAGACAGAGAAACGGACAGGGACGGTCTACAGATCATGCGTGGTGCCCCAACAGTCCATAAGACCAATAGACAATCGAAGGTGAAGCTAATATTTAGTGATAGAGCAGCTAATGGAGATCGCAAGTGTTTTGGATCATGTCACAACACTAACGTAAAGAAGTCGGTAGATCAGAAATTGACGTCTACTTCCCGCTACCAAAGATAAACAGCATTGCACAGGCTTAGTGAGGGGGGGGGGCAAGGGGGCACAATGGCCAGGGCGCCATCCTCACGGGGGCGCCATAAAGGCTATATATTTTTATGTGATGTTCATGAAAAATGGAGGAGGTGGCGCCAATAAAGTACCTTGTCACTGGCGCACGTTTTGCTCCCTATGCCTCTGCAGCAATGGGAACATATCCCATAATTTAATTAAATAATATTAAAGGATTATCTTTAAATCCAAAGATGTAACAAAGATAATAGATCTAGTAAATATAAGTTATCTCTTACCTTTTGTAAATGCGAACACAATTTTTCATATATAGAATGAAATTTTCCTATCTGGCAAGTCTCAGTATATGATCCTCGAAGAATTAGCGAATAGAAGAACTCTTGTTAGTATCCACATGAGAAATACAAACTGTATGGCCAGATTTTTAGGTTGAAAAGGTTAATCCAAATAGTGTCTCTTCTGGTTCCAGAATTCCCTTTACAGTAAACTAATTGTGATTCGATATGAAACCCTAGATCTGGAACGAAATTCTGAAATGTCAAAGTAAAACAAAAAATGCTATTAGAATAAAAATGTAAGAAATAATGAAATTGTAATCTGAGATGAAAGTAAACAAGAATCCAACATTATTAACCAACTCCGAAAAGAATTGAAACTTTAAATACTTATTGTTGTGGAGAGAAGTTTATAACCAAAGACTCGAACTTTTAATCTTTGGACATTCGTTCGAAAATCAAGATAATTATATCCTAACTTAAACCTTCTAATTAATGATGAATGGGTTCGAACCCGTAACATTTAGAAAACAGTCCGGAGCGCATATCACAGGTCATGCAGCCAATAGTGCAAAGCTATTTTTTGGTTTTAAACTTCGGTTTTAAATTATTATCTTTTTTAGATTGATGCTTTTTATTTCTGAATTTAGGGAGTGTCTTGAGGACAAGTCTGTGCCATGATGAAATAAATGTTAGCAGTGTTTTAGATTCCCTTTCAGATCTCGCAATCTATGAGGCAGAAGATGTAAATAATGTCTCTATGGTCCGCAGGGTGTCATGTAGCCTGCAGAACGAGCACCCCCCTTTACCCTAACCCTATGTAATATCAGGTACCCATTAGAGCTGGGTTGACTTAGAAGCGCCCTCGAGATCCAGATTCGTTACCGGGAATCCTTTTTCAGAAGCCAACCACTTTATCCCTCAGCCACGGCTCCTCTGAAATAAATTATGCTTGATATATATTAACATCTAAATATCTTGATCATTTTTTTTTAGTTTAACACAATACGGGGGAGAATTCAAATACGATAATTGTGATGTTTCTCATCTTATACATTACAGACTTTACTTCAAAAGAGATTATATTTTACGTTATACGCGTAACTCAGAGTCAATCTACTCATGCATGCAAATCAGTGACTTAAAATCTGTCAAGTGGTTGTATCTCATTCAGGCAACATATTCAGGCAACCCATTCAGGCAGCCCATTCAGGAAATCCATTCAGGCAACCCATTCAGGCAACCTACTCAGGCAACCCACTCAGGCAACTAACTCAGCAACCCATTCTGCAACCCACTCAGGCAACCCACTCAGCAACCCATTCAGCAACCCATTCAGCAACCCACTCAGGCAACCCACTCAGCAACCCATTCAGCAACCCACTCAGGCAACCCATTCAGCAACCCATTCAGCAACCCACTCAGGCAACCCACTCAGGCAACCCATTCAGGCAACCCACTCAGGCAACCCATTCAGGCAATCCATTCAGGCAACCCACTCAGGCAACCCACTCAAGCAACCCATTCAGGCAATCCATTCAGGCAACCCATTCAGGCAACCCATTCAGGCAACCCACTCAGGCAACCCACTCAGGCAACCCACTCAGGCAACCCACTCAGCAACCCATTCAGGCAATCCATTCAGGCAATCCATTCAGGCAATCCATTCAGGCAATCCATTCAGGCAATCCATTCAGGCAATCCATTCAGCAACCCACTCAGGCAACCCACTCAGCAACCCATTCAGGCAATCCATTCAGGCAATCCTTTCAGGCAACCCATTCAGGCAATCCATTCAGGCAATTCATTCAGGCAACCCATTCAGGCAATCCATTCAGGCAATCCATTCAGGCAATCCATTCAGGAAACCCATTCAGGCAATCCATTCAGGCAATTCATTCAGGCAACCCATTCAGGCAATCCATTCAGGCAATCCATTCAGGCAATCCATTCAGGAAACCCATTTAGGAATCCAATTCAGGCAAACCATTCAGGCAACCCATAATAGCACTAATGAGGATGAAGGACTTGGCCTAACATATCAAAAAAGAAATTTGCCTTTATCTTTGTGTCTGACTATTTGCGGTATTATAATCTATTTAGTCCCCCCCCCCATTAAATACTCAATTAACATGGTGTAGTATGACAGTTATCTATTGAAAACATCAATCATAATCAAAACACCGAGGGTGTGTTTGAGAAATAAATACTAACACTATAAAAGATCAACCTTCTGTATAACATAGAACAGAAAAGATATTAAACGAAATCTTAAAATGTAATAATGTAAGAGCTATGTCGTGCATCATAAATAGATTACACAAATATCTATCACTAAAAACTGAACATGGATTGCACAGGGGACACAATTCCAAATTGGCTGCTAATACCGTGTCCCCCTGAATATTGCCAAGGGAGATAATTGGACATTGGAAAAGAAATATGCAGCCAAAGTTAACATTTGTTCTTTCACTATTAGCTATGCATTTCGCGAGTCCAGTGCTGCGCTTTTAGACCATCATCATCGTCATTATCATCATCATCATCGTCATTATCATCATCATCATCGTCATTATCATCATCATCATCATCGTCATTATCATCATCATCATCGTCATTATCATCATACACAATATCACCACTTCCATCTAACCCTTAGTCTGTTGGACCGTTGGACAGTCTTTCTCCATTCCTCTCTGTCTTTCGCCTTGGATAGAACCTCAATAGCAGACCCGTCCATTCTTTTATGTTGTCACCCCATCGCTTTCTCTGTATGCCTCTACTTCTTTTTCGTGATACTGTTCCCTGAAGGAAGGTCATTGCAAGTCCCGAAGACCTTTAGTTCGATTTTGCTTTTGTTTTTTTTTATAGTTAGCAGGTCATTGTGGGGTCCAATGGCTGTAGGGGTCCAATGGCTGTAGGGGTCCAATGGCTTTAGGGGTCCAATGGCTGTAGGGGTCCAATGGCTGTAGGAGTCCAATGGCTGTAGGGGTCCAATGGCTGTAGGAGTCCAATGGCTGTAGGAGTCCAATGGCTGTAGGGGTCCAATGGCTGTAGCAAATCTCTTCGTTTATAATGTCATCTTCAAATGTGTCTTTAAAGACATAATATATTTTGGCCAAAAAAAAAAAAAGAACCTTACAATTTTAGAGAAAGTGGGAGAAATATACCTATAATATAGCACATGGGCGGAATCAGGGAAGGGGGTAGGGGTTCACACACCCCTTGATAAAAACCTGGCTACGCCCATGATATAGTATAATAATACATAGTCAATCAAAGTAGCATACAGACAGACTAGTCACTATTTTTGTGTGCGTAGACATTGCAGTAAACATACTAATTGATATAGTTTACCTATAATAATTGCTTATGCCCTTTGACCCTAACCAGAATAAAAACTTTCTATCTTTGATTTAGTACTTGAAAAAATTCATATTTTTGTTCGTTAACCGGAACAGGTATCGGGTATAAAAAAAAGATATACTCTCCCTGTTATCTATAAGTAATAAGAAACGTTCCCCTTTCAGGCCTTGTGTTGTGAGTCTATAGGGCTGATGATGTAAAGGTCATCTGTTAATGTGGCCTATGGTTAACAAGGGTAGCATGTGAGCAGCACAACGACCAACCGTCTTTACTATCCCCAACTAATGTTAGGTACCCACTAGAGGATTTAGAGCTGGGTAGACTCAGAGGAGCCCAAAGATCGTGAAATTAAAAATCCCAGTCTACATCAGGATTCGAACCCGTTCGGAAACCATGCACCTCCCCGCTCGGCCAACTCGCCTCCCCCTATTATGTATTAAATCATGCAAATGTATGAGAAGATCACACATCCGACGAACGCGACTCTAAAAGACTCCCTGTGACTAAATAGTAATGCAATAGTTAACTCTTTGACCTCGCAACGACGCTCCCATCGTTGATTCTATCCAGATATAAAGCTATAAATTTCGTCCAATGGTGGAAAATAATTTTGGTGTCAAAGAGTTAATTAAAAGATGTAATGTTCTAAATTCACCTGGAAAGAGGAATAACACTCTAACAAAAGAACGTCTCAGGTAACGGTGGCAAAAATTAAAAACTGTTTAAATATTATTAATGATGTATTTCTCTATTTGTATGTGAAAATATGTTGTTATAACTATTATTAGTTGTTTTTTTTTAAAGAGGGGGGGGGGGGGGGGGGGGGGGGGGGGGGGCGCCAAAAAAAAAATGGCGGAGGCCAAATAAAAAAAGATTCCTAGGGTGTAAATAGATAGATAACTGAGGTCTTTTTCAAAAACTGACTCTACTCTAGAAAATAACGTTTCCTAGTATTATTAATAAGAAGGCCAGGTGTCCATTTAGATTTGCATCGTTACAGAA
Organism: Biomphalaria straminea; assembly: GCA_021533235.1. NCBI lineage: Eukaryota > Metazoa > Mollusca > Gastropoda > Planorbidae > Biomphalaria > Biomphalaria straminea. The sequence continues at coordinate 37,627,677 of JADKLZ010000687.1, read as the reverse complement.
GTGTAGCACAAGCGATATAAATAATTAGCGAGACATGTCAAAAAGAGGGTAGCGACCCAAATATCAATAATGCTTATATTAATGTGTCTTTGTACTTCAAAATAATTCCCTTCAACAGTACATTCTTATAAAAACGTAATATCCAAAACTTCTCTCTCTCTCTCTCTCTCCATCTCGTTCTCTCTCTCTTTCTCCATCTCTCTCTCTCTCTCTCCATCTCTCCATCTCTCTGTCTCTCTCTCTCCACCTCTCTCTCTCTCTCCCCCTCTCTCCGTCTCTCTCTCTCCATCTCTCTCTCTCTCTCTCTCCATCTCTCTCTCTCTCTCTCTCTCTCTCTCTCTAAGTGTGTATATGTGTACGTGTATTTAAAAACAAAAAAAAAAAAAAACAAAAAAAAAAACGGAAATTCCCGAATTCCAATTTTTACTAATAACTAGCAGGAACGAGAAAAATAAACCGAGGCGGTTAGATATCGTGTTAAGAAGTGGGGAGAGTAATTAGCTGGCTAATTAGATTTACATCTTCTGACCTGGCCAGGTAAAACGATGTCTTGTAAGGGACTGGGGGAATGTCTGGAAGGAAAGGGCTACAACCAATGCTTAGTACATATTTAAACCTAGGCGCCGCTGTTAAACGAGGTTAGGCAATAACGATTGATTAGGCAAGGGCTAGCGATGTGGGTGGGAGATGGACGTGAAATGACGTCACAGAACGTGAGAAGCACGAGCAGGAAATAATTTAATCCCTTTAAACATAAAAGTGCTAGTTTTTTTTTTTCCTCTAATGGAAAATGTTACAAAACAATATAAAAAAAAAAGCTTAAAACATTCAAACAAATCTGTGCACTGGCCAGTGATCTAAATAGATAAATGCTGTAATTGGGTGAGCGCTAATTACACATGCTCTAGTCGAATCTTTGTTACAATTTTTTTTAAAGGAGATATTTGAGTGTGCCCGCAATCCTGTCGCTGCACCTCGTAACTCCACTGGCAAGATTTTTTTTTTTTTTTATTTCTGAATATAAACATACGCGATTGTAATAACCCTTTCGTTGAAGCATAAGTCTGCAATACTCAATGTTTTAAACTGGACAAATATTAGTCTCAGATATGGGACACCTGGAAGGGCCGGCTCTAGCATGTGATGTGCCTCGAACGTATTCTTTTTTCATATTAGTCATTATTTTGTCTGATGTTGTACGACTATTGATATAATTTATACATACCCGATGCCCGGGCCTTACACGAAAGCAAAGACTGGTCACCCCCTACAGTTGGAGAACGTTAACGAATATTGTGAACATAGGTCTGCCTTTGGACCAGTGATTCCCGAAGTGGTCTTTATAGACCCCCAGGGGTCTACAAAGACTTCCAAGGGGGTCTACGAAAAAAAAAGTTTGGGAACCACTGCTTTAGACTAAGAAAAAGCTTAGAGTATAAGTTATGGTATTTTTTTTTTTGTTTTGACATGTGGGATTAAATTGCTGCATTAATCCTGGAACTAAACGAGTTTTAAAAGCAATTATTTAATAAGAGCATTCCATCTGTATACACGTGACCTAAATGAAGCTGTATTGCATGTCACGAGGAGACAACTCGCTATCTTAGCAGACGTAAAAGTTTTATCTGGTGAAGTTGATTTTTTTGTGGGGTAAATGCGGACGAGGCTGTGATCCGACAACTGAGGCCCTTATCATGGATCTTTCCTTCTATGTATAAAATTAAATTGACTTGCAGACATTTCCACAGACAATAAAAAAAAAGTGGTGTCAGAAGAGGAGCGGGGTGGGTCACAGAGGCTCGTGCTGTACACGTACCTCTCACACTTCGGGAACACCCACAGATTCAAAATAAGACCATCGCTCCCCTTCCCACAGAAAGAAAACCCTAAGCCCCCGCACGTGAAAGGAACTACATTTCCCGGCATCCAACACCCGAGGAGTTTATCAGTTAATGGACAAGAGCGTCTGCTTATATAATAGGTATAAATATTTGAGCGTTACCTCCCCTTGTGGTGGCTTTTCAGAGCCCGGCCCGCCCTCAAGATATTTCCACTGCGACTAAAACCGCGTGTAGGAGAGGAAGTGTGTACTAGTGGTGTAGATGTGTGTGTGTGTCTGGAAGGGACGTACCAGAGGTTGATGGATAGATAGTTTCATCCCCCGAACAAGAAACCGAACAATTTTTGGTCTTTCATTCCGAGGTCCGGTTTTGTAGTTAATCACTGTAGTTCAGCCTTACTTTTGGGTTATTTGATTATATATCATTGAATAAGACGGCTAGATACTTAGTTATCCTAGCTTATGATATCCCCCCTGTCATAGTTCCTTATACACCACAATATTTTTACTTTTGAATACATTAACTTCCGCCGCTAAGTTAGCTGGGACTGAAATTGGTATAGAAAGTAGCCGTAAGTTAAATGTAAGTAAAATGTATTAATTGCAGTTTGACCAAATAATTTGGAAAAAAATAAAAATTCTTTAGTCAAAGTGAATTAATATTTTTAGTCTGTTTCTGAGCTCAACAATGATTGAGTAGCCAGCACAATGTCGGACTTGAGTATTCACCAAAAAATGTCAAGTATCATTAGAGCTAGTACGTAATTTTTTTTTTTTTGAAGTATCGTCTGCTATATATGATAAGTGTGGAATAACTTTATACTCTAGATCTAGAAATCCGGGCATGCCGTTTACGTTCGTAGATTAAAGGCTACATCTTAACCACCAAGACTAACCCTCTCTCTCTCCATAGCGTTTTCTGAAAAAAAAAATATTGCAAAACAAAAGTAAAATGAAAAAGAGTTGTCCTTCTTTCTAAGCAGGAGCAGACGTAACCAATGAGAGATAAGGAAAGGGTTGAATCCTGTCACAATACATGTTCAAATGTTTTAAATTTCTTTCCCCACAAAGCCAGGGAATTTTTATTTCCACTTAGACGACTGGGAGCAGACGTTAATGACATCACGATGTATCACGTGGTGTGAGGATTATGGCGGGGTAAAACAAAAGAGAGACGGGCTCTCCGCCTGTCCGGGCCTGAAATGTCAGTCTCACTAAGGAAAGAGCTGGACGGGCCTGAAATGCCAGTCTCACTAATGACAGAGTTACAATAGAGGGGTGGACCGTTGAGGCAATTACAACAGTAGTGAGAGGTGACATTACGAGACACAGGAATTTTAACTCTTTTTCTCCTAATTGACGATGCCAATGGTGATTAGACTAAATTTGATTTTTGGATTTATAAACTTTAATTTGTGTTGTGTAATAAGAAGATGCTTATTCCTATAATTTAGTATCAAAATATAACATTTTCTGATAACAAACAAAAAAGTTTTTGAAGCTGAATCCTAACAGGATCGTGAAATAGAAATGAGCGAAATGAATAATACTATCGAAACGTGGAAAATAGTTATATCTCCACATGTACTCTTTACGAAATAGCACAAGCTGCAGAGATACGCATGATGTGTATATAGATAGTAATAATGATACAAAATAAACTTTGCCCGCAATTTGAACTGGGTAAGAAAAAGAGCCATGTTGGATTACAGCTGACGTCATGCCCTCGTTCTGGCCTCAGCGTCTCAGACATCGCTAAGGCAGAAGTTCTTGTGGAGGTGTCGTCGTCACTCTCCGTATCATTAACCTGAGCTAATTAAGTCTGTTGTGTGTGTATGAGAGGGAGAGAGAGAGAGAGAGAGAGAGAGAGAGAGAAAGAGAGAGAGAGAGAGAGAGAGAGAGAGAGAGAGAGTTATTTTGATAAAGTAATCTGATTAACAGAATCTGACGAGAAATTGAGAAAATAAAAAATCTGATAATAATGATTGATCCAAAATATAATATGAACTTAAAACTAATGAATTTTGTAAATGAAGCTAGCAAGGTTTCGAGCACGGTATTTCTACATTCAGTAATGTCTTCAATTGTCTTCAGGTCTGGGACCTACTTTTTTTTTCTCTTCCTCGCTTTTTCTCTCACTGTCTCTCCATCTTTTACCACAAGCTCTTTCTTTCTTTAACACTCTCTCTCTATCATTCTCTTTTTTTTTTCCTCTTTCTCTGTGTGTGTGGCGGAAGTTCAGAATCCGTTCGTTTCTCTTTTTTTTTTTTAAATTATTAGTCAAACCTAGTTACAGTTAATACTAGAACAATGTTTCAAGTTAAGGGAGGTAACGACGCTGAATACGACTTACTGTTGAGATATATCTTCTCTACAGTTTAATGGTAATTATCAACTAAAAAATAAGTAAAGTAAAGTAAAGTTTCCCCTACAGACCTTGCGATCTATGGGGCAGATGATATTAAGGTCATCCGTTTCTTTGGCCAACGGTTAACGAGCAGGGTGTTATGTGGCAAGCACAACGACCAACCGCCTTTACTTTCCCCAACTAAAGTCAGGTACCCATTAGAGTTGGGTGGACTCAGGAGCGACCTAAAAATCCTGAAATTCAAAATCCCAGGATTCGAACCCAGGACCTCAGGTTCGGAAGCCAAGCGCTTAACCATTCGACCACCGCGCCCCCAAGTAAATAAAAATACATAAAAATAAATGGATTTTGTGTAACTGACTACATCATTCGCAGGGAGAGTTTTAGGATGAAATGGGTTAACGATTTCTTGACTCCCCCCCCCAACAAGTACACAAACTCCTCCTTTTCTATAACCCTCCCCCGAGATAGTTTCGCTCGCGACGCCACTGGTCAAAACAACAACTAAGTGGCTGGTTGTTAACTAAACGCTAGATACGCCACTGCATTCACATCACGAGAGTTGTCTGTTGGTAAACCAACTCATACCGCATGGCACCCGGTCAACACGCCACCCGCACCCACCCAAAAATGTTGTTTTCCACAAACATCATGGAGACACTGATGGAGCACAGGTTGGTTTCCTCCGGGATGTTTTAATGAGGCGACGAGGCTGTGATGGGATTCAGCCTCCAGTCGTGAGATAATCTCAGTTCGAATCTTTACAGGATTCCATGACGCACGTACGTTACAATGTAGACAAGGGAAATAATTTCTCTTCTGTTCAATAATCATTCCAATGGACATTTTTGTGTGTGGATATTTTCTGATTATTTGGTAGAGGATAGTTTGATAATTTAAAGTAAATGTATTATTTGTAAAGAGAATGTGCTATTTGATTTTAAAGTTATTTTTATATTTTACAATCTGGTCTAAAGCTTGGCTCCTTAACTGAGGCGTGGCGGGTTCCAATCACGATGAAGACTTGATTTTTACTAAGTTAATGTGAAGTCACTCTGTCTGTCTGTCTGTAAGATAAAAAAAAAAGTATGAACATGTTTTTTCTTTCATTTCGGTAAAAACAAGCTGACGCCTATCTAAAGAATTACAAAACTAAAACATATCTTGAAGGGAAGCGTAGATATGGAAGAGAAAGTACTAACAAGATCAACACCTGCATCTCAAGTAACAGATTGAAATCTTCATTAGTTACAAAATTATAAAAATAAATAAAAATTGTGAAAAATCTGGCAAGGAAAGTTCACATCATTTCGCAGAGTTCACCCCCTTGAACCCCCCCCCCCCCCACCTTTTTTTTTTCCATCTTAACAGTCAGTGCGCATGTCGTCACGCTCTAAGACTTCCTGTTTTAATAAGTTAACTTTTCTGCTGCAAAAAAAGATAATGAAAGTCGTCTATAACGTCTTCGTGTATCGTCACTGGAGAGGTTTGCCTGATCACTTGCATGCTTATTGTGTTATAATAATTATATCATACGAGCCGACCCGCGGCGTAACATACGCCTCTATTTAGTGACGGGTGCACTTCCTGAAAGTTGTCGAAATGAGGTTGGTCGACGTAGTGAATTATATAATATATATATCCTATAACTAAAGGAATATTTATCTTGAAGTAGGCCAACACCGACAGAAACAGGTGCAAGTGCCGAGGAGTTTAAGAAAGTCTTCTACAAGTATCACGTACTGTTGTTGAAAGCTCCAGGCCAAATCACGATTTGGCCTGCCCCTTTTTTCGACAACATCATCTGACTCAGGGACGTAGATAGGGATTTGGGAGCCGGGGGGTGCTTGACCTCATAAGTGTCCCCGCATTTTGACATTCTACATCATGACAAGAGATAATGCCGCAATATTTAATGTAAAAACACATTTAGGACACTCATTTGGGGGACCCTTTAAGTCTTGGAACGGGAGGGATTTTATAATTTGGACCCCCCTCCCCCATCCTAGCTACGCCACTGATCTGACAGTTATTTTGCCTAAATCTGACACACCAGCCATTCCATAGAAAGCCGACCTAAGAACTAAGGTCAACATGCAATTAAGTTGATTAAGCTGATAACTATATCAACAGTTGACTCTTAAATCTACACACGTTAAGTGTATCAGTACACATCACTCGATAATTTGTTTTTAGTGTTTTGTGTGTGTTGAAAATGGAGACCTTGGGACGATAAACAAAGCTTTAATATGATTTATTTTAGTTATCTCCCTTTTATTTAAAAAAAAAAACCTGGAATAGGACACGATTTAGAAATTTTTAGATAAGAAATAGATTTAGTTAATACAGACACATACATCGCACTTCCCAATCTGACCATCTTTGTTGCACTAATGTGCAATAATATTTTACCTATGAATAATATGGCATGGTTACCAATATATGATGCAATATGACATGATTTTACAGAATGATGCAATATTTCGAAATTATAAAGTATGATGCAATATGACATGGTGATAAAGAGTGATGCGATGTGACATTGTAATAAAGAATGATGCAATATGACATTGCAATAAAAATGATGCAATATGACATTGCAATAAAGAATGATGCAATATGACATTGCAATAAAAAATGATGCAATAGCACATCGTAATGAAGAGTGATACAATAGCGACGCAGAAGTAAAACAAAATAAATAAATAACCGGAAATGACATCCTATTAGACAGTTCCCGCCCTTTTTACCACCCACTTTGGCAGACGATCGTTTTTGGCTTTATCAAACAATGACAAAGTACAGTCTTCTGAGTAATAACAAGTTCACTCAAAATATCTGGTGGGAGGAGGGGGGGAGAGTTGCCAGTTGGGAGGAGAGAATGGGAGGGAAAAGGTTAAGAGAAGTGTGAAGGGCGGAGAAAGGAGAGAGGTAGTTTTCTGGTGGACACCAGACTTGTCATTAAAGACACGTTGCCATGGTGACGCTCGGGTCCGGTGAGACTGCACAGATGTGAAACCGAACGTACAGGGCATCGCGCGACCCCACTCCTGGGGATTCGTACTGCTATAAATAATCTTAAAATGAGGAGAGTAAAAATAAAACTTGGATTTAAAACAGAAACAAAACAAAAAAAAAAAAAAAAACTGGTATGGGAAAGAGAAAAAACTTTAGGAAACCGCCCCGGCCCCGCGGCGGGACTTGTGCTGGTGAACTGAAAAAAAAAAAAAGCACATGACAAGTAACATAAAGCAAAGTTTTGTTTCATTCTATAGACTTATGAGGCTGCTGTCTTTATACAAGAGTGTTTACTCTGTTCATCGCAAGTAATAAACAATAGATAAAAAATAATAATTTTTTTAACCAACTCCTATGCATTCACCCAGCCACCAAAAAAAAAATCATGATTACACAATTATATAAATTAATTCACAGTATCTCAGATTGATACCGATTCCCAGGTACAAAGAAATATAATAATACTGAATCGAGTTGAGGATATGGTAAAGCATATGTAGAGATGATTCTTGCAGTCCAATAGATTAGCGGTCCAGTAGATTAGCGGTCCAAAGATTTGCGGGCTAATCATTTCGCCCCAAAACTCTAGTATCTAATATATAAAAGGAAAACAAAGGCGTATGTATGTGTGTATGTATGTATGTATGTCCCCGTATAGAAATCAAAACCATTTCACCGATCTTGACAAAACTTGACAGAAATGTTCCTTGGGTACTAACTTTGACCTGTGTGTATGAATTGTAGCCCTAAAACAAACTTAAAGCCCTAAAAAAAAATAAAGTTGCCCAACTCTATCACAGCTATACTATTTTATGGATCTAGGCTTTGTTTACAAATGTTGACATGAGAAAAGATCGAAAGGATTTAGATCTAGATCTAATTTTAAGAAATACACTTTGCACTTATAGATTTTTGCTTTGACGCATGAATTACAAAATATAGTCTAATGATTTAATTATTTAACAAAATTAACCTTCGAATTTGTGTTTCAAAAGGATTTTTACATAAATTCGTTCTTTGTATCTGCGAACATAAAAATCCTGTTGAACATACTTTCATTAGACATTACTGAAAGGTTACACATCTCTCTATTCCTAGATCTAGGTCTAGGTCTAAAAGTAAAGATGACAGAACTTCTCTTCGCAAAGATAGTTTTAAGCTTTAATACATGAACATACTAATTATAGTCCATTCATTTCATATTTTAATCAAATTAACATTGAAATTTGTTTTTTAAAGCATTTTTACATGATTGCAACTATTATCCTAATATCCCGTAAATTAAGGTCAATTAGCAATTTTTAGCTCCATTCATAATTTTTTTTAACGTGAATTCGCGCATTCGCTTTACTTGCAACATTATTATTTTCTTTAATTGTTTCTTATGCACCATATCACTGACTACATTAGCAATACGCAAGTTAAGACCCGCGGTCAGCGGGTAATATCTGTCTAGTATTAAATATTTTAGAATACAATTTTATCTTTTTTGACTTTTGCTCTTGGACTTTTTCTCTTTCTAACTCCTCATCGTCACTCAACAGTCTGTCAACGTTCTCAACCCCCTCCCCGTGTCTCTCTCCCTCCCTCCATCCTCCCCCTCCTGTTTCTCAAATATCTAAATATTTTATTGCCTCACACGAAGGGCGCGTTCTTGGGAAGCACCACCACTGTGTCAGTGTGTCGTAACCGCCCTGTGTGAGCCTTTCAGTGCCCCTAACTTTTGACAAGCAGAAGGAGGTAGAAATCAAAGGAGAAGAATACATAGTCCTTTCTCTATCAATGTGTTTTTCT
>JADKLZ010000687.1:37584168-37600610 GCA_021533235.1 Biomphalaria straminea | reverse complement strand
TATGGCCCACAATTATTGGGATTAGTTTCTTTTAAAACTTTCACGAGTTGGTCAAGGAAGATGGTGAGTTCAAAGTCACTTCTGTTCTGTGTCCTCCTCCACTTTAGTCCCCCCCCCTCTCACCCTGAACTTGTCAGACTCCTCCTTCCTGGTCATGTGGTGGGACTTGTAGGCGCCCCAATGTGGCTCCGAATCGGACAATTCTCTAGTAGGCGTTTATAGCTTTTTTAATGTTCGTTGTAGATCTAATTATTGTCTCTTGATAAAAGGGTATATTGTTATAGATATAGCTCAGAAATGCACGCACTTCAATGTACATTCCTTATTCCATACTTTATAGTGCAGTGATGCCCGCGACGTGTTTCCATCCGGCCCGCCGAAACGTCGAAACAGTTTAACGCATAAAAAAGGTTAAATTATATATATTTATATATTCCATTAACTAAGGTAAGTACTAGATGCAAATGTTACTAATAAAAGTACTTTCAGCACTTTCAGGCCAATTTCGTTTAGTTTTTGTACCTTTTCGGTCATGTGGCCCACGACACGAGTTTCGGAAATAAAAATGGCCCGTAGGTCAAAAAAGGTTGGGCATCACTGTTATAGTGTATTGAAACAAGTTCATCTTCCCGAATGACATTAGAGAAAAGAACAGCGGCGGGATGGGTGTTTAAATCGGACAAGGCATTTCAATACAATCGGGCCCACAAATTGTATGCCATATCATCAGGGCCTGTCCTAGCAATTGCGGACCCTATGCAAAACTGATTTCGCGGGGCCTAGACTGTGTGGTAATAAGGATAATAAGTGAAAATTAAGATTTTGTATAAGAAAAAAAAATTCGCCTTTAAATTTTATTCATCCTTTACTAAGTTAAAAATTGCGATCTGTACTTTACGAACCTTGTAACCAATGGCATTTTTACATGCAGGTGACTATAAAAGCAAATAGAGTATTGGAACTTCTAATTAATTTAAAAATTCACCCGTATAAGGCCGTATATTACATTTTATTACATGAAAACTGTCAATGCCTTTTTTTCTTTTATCGCGCGTAGGATCGGTGTTCACCGCAATGAGTGACCACCACAAAAGACAATTATGTCTATTTTTCTGAAGATTTTTGAGTTTTCAGGAGATTTGAATAAATTCACGAGAAATTTCTGAAATTTGTCGTATATATTTTGCAATTTAATAATCACACACTGAATTAGCGCGGGGCCTATGAAAGCGCGGAGCCCACTGCGACCGTATAGGTTGAAGTGGCCTAAGACTGGCCCTGCATATAATGATCATCCAAGAATACATATCATTAAAATCATTTTGTTAAACTTAATAATGTTCGAAAGTACTTAGCTTATGAATAATTTATTACATGATTTTAAATGTACCTACTTAGACTCGTCCGAATATATTCACACTAACGTCGACAACTATAAGAAATAAAGACCTTAAGTTTCTTGCTTAATCAGAGTTAGTGGGTACAAGGAATGGACGTCTACTAGAAACACTGTATAGTAATGTACATTGTTTTAGATTAGTATTTGACTTTATAATGTAAAAGATGTTGTTTGTTGTTTGTTGTTTCTTACAAATATCACGATGCTCAAAGTTTTGCTTATAAAAAAATATTATAAATCATTAAAAAAAAAAATACTGGCATTCATGCGGCCTTTTCGGTAACCCTACCGGCACAATTGGGTACCTTCTACATCACATATGTACTTACATGAACTTACATATTACACGAAACGAAATACTTGAGATTGGAATTTTTTGACGGTCACTATTCTAAATACCATTAAACCGTAACATTTCTGCAACATATAAAGGACAATGTTTTTATGCAGAGTGTGTAGTCCCACAAACTAATCAGCATTTCTTTACAATTTTAAAGCTAAAATGTAGTAATTATATACATTACATAACAAATTACTTTCTCTTTTGTTTGTTTTACATGTTTCAAATGTTCCTTCAGAACTTATGATTATTACATCATAGTCCAGGGGTCGGCCTTTTGTGTCGAAAGAGCCAAAAATTACACATGACCGAATTTCAAAGATTTTTAAAGAGCCACAAATTGTTCTTGCGAACAATAAATAGTACTAGAATAATTAATTTTTTATGAAAAAAAAAAGAAACTATTAAGTCATATATATTTGTTTGTCACAACAAATGAAATAATATATATATATATATATTGCATTTTATTTATTTATTAATAATTATTTTTTGTTTCGGTAATAACTAAAGTAATTAAACATTTACTTACAACACTAACTTTTACTTCAATAACATTAATTGAGCAAACAAATTCAATGGGAGCATAGACTTTGCATGGTTTTAGAAAATTGGAATACATTTGCCTCAAAATTTGTTTTTAGTTTCAAAAACGACTCTAAATTTTCACTTGTTAGTTGGCTTCTTAATTTAATGTCATAATTATATTCATGCAAGAAAACAGTTGTTCGCACGGATATGTCGATCCGAAGATAGTCAGTACTACATCACTGTAGCATTCTGAAGACTATTCCATGCGTTGAATATAGACTTTTATAGACTAGGCTAAGAGCCTCAACTTGAGACATTTCTTTTCAAGCTGTCACTTTTGTTGCCTAACGTACACAAATTTCTGGACCTCCAACTTTTCCAACTTGCTTTTTGACTCTGTAAATTGTCCACTTCACAAAGCTTCATTTTTTTTTTAAATTGATCCATTGCATTTTTAGAAATCAGGTATCAATTCCAAATGGATAAATGTAGATTTTGTTACTATTCGTGTTGAGAAGATTGACTAGGAATACTACAATGGTTTTGTTGGCTTTGAATTGCTCAAATCTGTCATGAAATTCATCTTTGATTCTTTTACTGCTGTGCTGAAGTAATTCGTGTCAAAAGTTGCATTCAACCTTTGTTTTTTACGCGATACAGCCTTAGACATTTTACTCCGAAGAATCGTTATTGGAACTTGTTGATACTTTTTTGTTCTATCATACTTCTGGCTACATCAGTTGCTGTTTAAAGGATTTTATTTAACTCGATCTTAAGGTGGCGTAGCTAGGGTGGGGGAAGGAATGGAAGAATTTGAAAATCCCCCCTTGCCCCCACTTGATGGGGACCCCCAAATGTTTTTTTTTACATTAAAACTTAAAGATTATGCAATAATTCCAGAGCTACCAAAAAAAGGGGCAAGCCCCACGGTCCCCCAAACGATGGAAAATTCCTAGATACGCCCCTGCGATCTTATTGTCTTCAAGGCATTTTTGCACGGCATTAGCTCTATCTTTCCCTCTAGTTTGTCATGAGAGTAGCAATTCTAGAGGATCTTCTTTTTAACCTTGGCAAAATGGACAACTTGTGCCTTGTCTTTTATGTCGCAAGAATAGCAAATGATAAAGCAAATATTTTACATTTAAAGATATTTTAGATATTTTAGATATTCTGTCTTGTACTGTTGTAGTGGATAGTTGCAAATCTTTGATTGTTTATTTTTTAAGGTTTCTGGGGATGGGGTGTTGATATCACGAAACAGTTCTTCAGATGCACGTAGGAAACAGTATTTGACATACTCACCATCTGAAAATGGTTTGTCTTTTTGTGCAATTTCTTTTGGTATCGCAAATCGAGCCAGATTAGCATGACTTGTTGATTGCTTCTGACTTTGAGAAGATCATTTGCTTCTAACTCATTTACCTGAAACAACGAACCATACGTTCGAGACAAGGCACGTGGTGAAGATGAGTTTCGTCTTGCGTCGAAAGCGAATGAAACCTACGTAGAAACACTCGACGACGATGTCATTCGAGAGCTTCCGACGGACTGACGACAGTGACGAGCGTGTAATTTGGTGGTGGCGTAAGGCTGCCATCGTTAAACGATGTTTCGATTGAAATAAATAATATTTGCGTATGGAACTAAAGAGCCGCAGGTTGCCGACCTCGGTCCCAGTCCAGCCATTTTTTTCAAGCTTTCAAGTCCTCTTCCAGAGGTACTCTCAAGGTCGGAATGACCTACTGATTGATTTGTTATATATATCTAAGGAAAATTTTTACACACGTCGAGTGACAACAGAACCAAAGAACTAAAGCTGATAAAATATATGTTGTAATTATATTTGATTTAGAACAGGTAAAATTATTTTTCTTTAAATTGGTTAACAACTGTTATTTATTAATGCTATAGTATGAAAGAAATATTTACGTCTTATTTTTTTAGTAAGATACTATTACTTTAGTTTCCTTTCAGATCTTGCGATCTATGGGGCAGATGAAGTAAAGGTCATCTGTTTCTGTGGCCTACGGTTAACGAGGGTCTCATGTAGCCAGCACAACGACCAACCACTATTCCTTTTCCCCAACTAATGTCAGATACCTATTAGAGCTGGGTGGACTCAGAGGCTTCCAAAGATCCCGAAATTAAAAACCTTAGTCTTCTCTAGGATTCGAACCCGTGACCCACGGTTCGTAAGCTAAGCGCCCTACCGCTAAGCCACAGCGTCTTCACTATTACTTTAACTATGTGTACATTGTTAGACAGTACAGACTATTGATGAATTTAACTTTAAAACATGTGTGTACTTCGTCCTATGTAAACATTTATTAAATAAATGGAAAGCTGAGCCCAACATGTCACTCTAGCTTTATACAAAATGTCGCTTCAAACAGCAAGTCTCTGCACAAGTCCAACATGCTTCTTTATCTTTTGTTTCTTTTAGCTTATTTCGAATGTTCGACGTCCTCTCAAGGCCGGCACGAGTCCCCTCCTAATTGGAGGGGTGTTATGAAGTGTTTGTGTTTTTCTATGGTGAAATGTTAGTGCTTGAAAGAGAAGAAAGTATTGTTGTTATTAGTGGTTGTCACGAGATGGTTGTTTGGTTGATTGATCTCGTGGTGCCGGAGAATCTTCTATCTTGAACACGTGGTTGGTGCCAACTGACTTGATCCAAGTCTTGTAGACGAATTATTTAAATAAATGTAGATCTAGAATTCACAATAAAAACTTTCTTGTATAAAACAAAATTCAGGAAACTTTATTTAAATAAAACTTGAGTACAACTTATGTACAAATGTAGATCAAACAATAAGAAAATTTGTTACAAGGCTTCTTTGTTAAAAACTTAGAGATAAAATGAATACACAACTGTTCAGTTCAACGTTCAAGCTTAGACTGTCGATCTCGCGCAAATCTCTTTCTCTCCCTTTGGCGGGTGTCACGTGATTTTCTGTCTTTCCTTTTAAAACAACCAATAGAATCAAATCTTTCAGACCTCGTGTGATCGAGCTAAGCTTTTCTTGGAATAACTATAAATAACTTCGTCAGCAAAGAAAATTTACCTTTGACTAACAAATACATAATTTGTTTATGTGACAGTGGTTATAACAGACAACTCCAGAACGTGGGATTGAAACGTTGGGTTATAGCATTGAGTTAGATTTTGTTTAAAAAAGTACTATTACTAAAGTCTAGTATATTTATTTTATCTCATATGAACTTTATTTTAGCTATAGTATAATAAAAGTTATGTTTAGTTTAATTAGTTTTATTTAGAATAGAAGTTACTCTTTCAAGTTTTATTAGATAATATTACTAGCAGTATGGTGCTACAAGTCAACAACGATACATAAGAGAGTTCGAAGGTGAGCACTTGACTTATCGTGGAGCAAAAATAAAAAAAAAATAGTTTGAATATTAACCAAGGAAAAATGGCATTACAATATTATATAAATAGAATACTTAAAGTAGAGACGATGTTATATCTCCTAATAATGACCTTTAAAAATGTATTTTCGCTAGAGGCGTCAGCTACGCTATCGACTTACACTTTCAGGAAGATGTTTGAAGACGTTTCCGTCTACGCAATTCTGTTCAACTTTCTTATACGCTCGTCACTGTCGTCAGTCCGTCTAAAGCTCTCGAATGACGCCGTCGTCTAGTTTTTCTACGTAGGTTCCTATTCGCTTTCGACGTAAGACGAAACGTATCTTCACCACGTGCCTTGTCTCGGGCGTATAGTTCGTTGTTTCAAATACATGAGCTAGAAGCGAATGATCTTCTCAAAGCTAGGTACAATCAACAAAATAAATCTAATGTGTTATTTATATCTTTTTTTTTTTAGAGGAAACCTCAGAATTTTCGCAATTCCAATCTGGCTTTATCATCACAGGAATCCTTGGGCCTTTGGGCCTCTTTTCTTTGCCTCTTTTTGGACTTTGTATGCCTCTTTTATGGGCCATGTTGCCTCTTTTGTGGGCTTTTTTTTTAATTAAATATTTTATTTAAGATTCACAAGTAATGATTCATATGATTCACATGTATTAATCCATAAACAACTGATAAATTGCAAGTATAATAATAGTAATAGCAATATTATTTAATAACAAATAATAACAAAGACATAAAGCTTAACCATTAAAATGGTTTTTTTGTTATTTATATCTATGAATTTTGATTACATTAGATAATCAGTAGATCAAATCAAAATTGATAAACTATATGTTGTAATTATATTTGATTTATAACAGGTAAAAAATAATTTTTCTTATAATTGGTTAACAACTGCTATTTATTAATGCTATCGTATGAAAGAAATATTTACGTCTTATCTTTTAGTAAGATACTAATACTTTAGTTCCTCTTCAGACCTTGTGGTCTATGGGGCAGATAATGTAAAGGTCATCTGTTTCTGTGGCCTACGGTTAACGAGGGTGTCTTGTGGCCAGCACAACAACCAATCACTATTACTTTTTCCCCAACTAATGTCAGGTACCCATTAGAGCTGGGTGGAATCAGAGGCTTCCAAAGATCCCGAAATTAAAAATCATAGTCTTCTCTAGGATTCGAACCCGTGACCCAAGCTTCGGAAGCTTAGCGCCTTACCACTAAGCCACAGCGTCTTTGCTATTACTTTAACTAGACAGTACAGAGTATAGAGTATAGAAGAAGATATTTGAAGACGTTTCCGTCAACGCAATTCTGTTCAACTTTCTTGCATCAGATAATACATTTGTTAGTAGGTACGATCCCAAGCGCTTCATTACGGCTATTAATATAACTGAGTCAATGAGTATTGGGGAGGGAGGGGAGCAGGGGCGTAGCTAGAAATTTTCAATCCTTTGGGGGGGCCCGGGGGGCTTGACCTCTTAGGGGGCCCTTGCAGTTGCTTGATATTAACTCTTTCTCTCCGTAATCATTTACCAAATTCTGATGGAATCAACGTTGGTATCGTCAGTTAGGAGAGAAAGAGTTAAATTTTAAATGGAAAAAACATTCATTTGGGGTCCCCCTCAAGACGGGTCCCGGGGGGGGGGGGTCAAATTCTCCCCCTCCTCCCTCCACCCTAGCTACGCCACTGGGGGAGGAGTTCTTCTTCTAGCCAGCTTTTTGCTGCTGAGCTGTGAGCTTTTTTGCAGACAGTGCCAAGGAAAAATAGTGTGCTGTTTTTTTTCAGTTGTTCAGCACTGCTGTACAGGGTGTTGGTTATATTGGGCTGTGTTGGAAGTGGATTTGAAAGGGACATTCAAAGAGGATATGGTTTACTTTTTCATAAGGGTGGGCGCAGTGTCTACATAGGGGTAGGTGTGTTGGATTTATTTTGTTAAGATAGTAAAGGGGGGGGGGGTTATTTGACATTGGAGATGAAGAATATAGGATGTAAGGTCCCTTTGTAATCCTGCTTCAGACATGCTCCTATTGCTGTGGATAAGGCGTCTGTAGCAATGTAGGAAGGGTCTATTGCTATTCGCAAGTTTGAGTATACTGTCTTTGGAAAAGGCGGCTTTGACTTTCTCAATTGTTTCTTGTAGTTCATTAGACCATGGAATTTTAATAGGCTGACCTATCTTGGCGAGGCCGGTTAAGACTAATGTAAGTGCTGTGTATAAATAAAAGACCTATAAAAATTACAAAGTCTCACAACATTATAATCGTCCTCTTTGGTTGTTGGCACTTTGACTCCTAGGATCCGTTTGATATCTTCTAGTGGTCTGAATGAGTTATAACTAACTGTATGTCCCAGAAAAGACACTGCTGCCATGGCTAATTCAACCTTACTAGGTTTAACTGTAAAGTCATGTTGTTTAATTATAATTATTAATTCGTTTAGTTCCTTCATATGTTCTTTCAATGTTTTATGGAATATACATAGGTCATCAATGCAGGAGACAGCGACTTTTCGTTGTCGAAATATTCTATGGATGGTTCGGTTGAATGTGCTACTAGCATTGACAAGTCCAAATAGCAAGTAGTTGAATTGGAAAAGTCCAAATGCTTTTGTGAAGGCAGTAAAAGATTTGGATTCCTTTTACATTGGTATCTGGTACAACCCCCTGGATAAGTCTAATTAGGTAAATAACTTTGTTTCAGGGGCGTATGACAGGAGATCTTCTGGGTAGGCCAATGGATATGAATTAGGTAACTTCGTTTAACTGTCTAAAATCGATACACATATTCTGGGAGTTATAGTTTGTAGTGGTTTCACATGCATGTATATGTGTATGTATAAATGTGTATGTTTGTTATTTGTATGCGTGTACTCAACATAAAAACCCTTTCGTGGCTTTTATATATGTAAATATATATACAGACACACAAACGTGGTCGTTCTATCACTGGGTTGGGTAAATGCAAACTTAGCCATATTCCGATGTCTAATATATTTTTGCAGAATAAAATAAAAATAAAACCTTTTCAAGTGTATCTTAAAATATATTTGTGCTCGTTTCAAGGGCGCTAACTCCCTCTCAGCCACTGAACATCAACAAAAACCCCATAAAACCTGGTGTCAAAACGGGGGGGGGGGTAACGGGTGCTCGCTCAACTACAGCGCCTTTCGATTGCACCGTCTTTATTGCTTTTGTTATTGTTTGGTAATGCCAAGGTCAAGGACGCGCCAATCTCAAGTAACTTCAACATTCCACAGAGAAATATAGCCAGGGATGAGCTTCTGTGGAGATTTGAAACCCAAAACAAACGAAACGAATAACACCAACAAAAACATAGAAACCCAGGACTTGTTTTTTTTTATCCCTTTTGATTTTCTTTTTTAAACTCCACAAGAATACATAAAATAGTTGAAAGTCTGTAAGATATCGCAAAATAAATCTATGGCCTTCAAGGCTAGGTAGGACCTTCCATCGGGGAACAGTACCAGGAAAAAGAAGAAGAGGCAGACAGAGAAAGCGATGGGAAGACAAAATAAAAGAATGGGCTGCCTGCAATTGAAAGAGGTTCTAACTAAGGCAAAAAGACAGAGAGGAATGGAGAAAGACGGTCGACGAATCTTGCATGCTGCCCCAATGGTCCAACAGACTAAGGGATAGGTAAAAAGATAAAGTGCCTCCTCGTGTGGCTGGTGAGACCTCTGTGAACCCGGAATGTTTGGCTGCACACCGGGCATGTTATTCCAGCTGGAGCTAATGTCTTTGGCGTTGCTTTTCTTCTCTTTGGCGCTTTTCTTCTGCCAGCGATGTTTTCTTTTCCTCAACAATTTGCGCGCCAGATATCACAGCGCGACCTCTCATTTGCTTTCATCTTCCTGGTGGCTTTCAGAGAAGATTTCAATGCATCCCTTAAGCGTTTTCATTGTCCACCTTGTGAGCGCATCCCTTCCCGTAATTGGTCATACACGAGTCGTTACGGGATGCGGTGGTCTTCCTTTCTGCAGATATGACCAGACCATCACAGCTATGAATGCATCAGGATTGTGTGGATGCTTAGCAGGCCAGCTCTTTGAAAGATTTTAGTATCTGGTATTTTCTCTTGCCGTTTGACATTCAATATTTTTCTCAGACATGTCTTGTGGGAGTGATTCAGTTTCTTTGCATGTTTTCTGTACACTGTCCACGTTTCTGAGGTATATAGCAATGTAGGTAGGATGTCGGCCCGATAGATCCTTAGCTTTGTGTTTGTGATAGTACCACGTCTGTTCCAGACATTTTAAGGCAGCCTGCATTGTGAAGAGGATCTGGCCTTGGCGATACGCAGGTCGAGCTTATTATCAATGTTTTCGTTTCTGGAGAGTGTACTGTTAAGGGAGGTAAATAGGTCCACTGCATTTATTTCCTATCCATTTAGCTTAAGCTTGGGTTCCAGTAGTCCTTTCCTAGAGCAGGCAAATATATAAGACTTCATTTTTGTGTGTGTTTATAGCAGTTTCATTGAATTTCTTCCGTAGTGCATGCCGCATACTATTATATAATAATGTCGATGGGAGGCATATAGACTGAATTAGCTTGTATATAGCAGAATAATAATAATAAGGTTTGTCTTCGAGTCAAAAGATTAATGAGAAATGCAGTACTTCCTGTGACTACGCAGCCCCAACTGTGACCTACATATTTTGCCACTCACAGTATATAAAGTAATGAAAACTTTTAAACTTTTAAGAATTTTATGTATGTAGTGGCTATTACATACAATATTCAAAATGTTTTTTTTTTTATATATTTTAATAATTTTTATTGTATGTATTAACTTAAAAACCATTTTTAAAACCAAATCTAAAATTTAGTATAAGCACAAAATGTGCTATTTTATTTGTTACACATTTAGCACTTCCTTTTGTAAATAAACATTTAAACAATTTTGGGTCTTCGCTCTTTGTAAAGAAACTGAGCTGGTTTTGACAATCCGCTAATATTCCTATATCTGCAACTATGACTTTATAATTTATTAACTCCAGCAGGTATATTACAACATTACAGTGTATCTAATCATGAACTATATACAACCCCTCAATAACTTTCACCGCTGAACAGTATTATATGGACTAGATGTAGATACGTTTAACTTGTTTGTCTTGTGTGTTATTGTAAACAAATGTATAATCTGAATAAAAAAAAAGATAAACTCAAAAAAAAAACAAAAAAAAAACATTTAAACATTTAAAAAAATTAAAAAAAATAAAAAAATTAAATAAAAATTTTATAGCTACAAAATGTAACTGATGTAATTGTAAATAGTTATTACGTGTTCTAATTGACAACGTGAAAAGAATATAAGACATTTGTAATCTTAGGAATGGTAATCGTGTATCCCCTCAATTGCAGATATCAATGAAATCTTCATAAATGTCCAAAACGTCGGCATAGGAAAATTTCATAATGTTTCAGATCGGAAGCCACACCCACCTCCTTTCATAAAACTGGGTCAAGTTTGTTGTTATGGACACTGCAGGTGTGCGCACGTAATGCAACCAAAAGAAAAGGGGAGCGTATAAACTTGATTGTGTGGATAGACCTGTGAGCTCCTGATAAAAAAACAATAGTATGATAAATGAACGAACGTATGCAATCGTGGGTTGATATAACGCAATGTATTTTTTGTAAATGTAAATACACTTAGGGGCTTTAGAAAATCTCATTTTGAAACAAAAAAATAACAAATAAAGATCTACAGTAGAGTCGCAATCTTAATTAGTACATTACATTATTTTGATATAATAAAATTAAAAGTTATGCAGTTAAGCCTAACACTTCATATCTACCTATTCGTGTTTAGTGCGCTCTGGAGTAGTGTCTCGAAGGGCCTAGGCTCGACGTCTGCTCCCCGCCCCCATTCCTCCATTATATTATTATTATAGCTTTTATATAGTGCTACTTTCATGCTTATAGCATGCTCAGAGCGCTTTGGTCCAATCTCATTTGTGGACCGGTGGGGGGGGAGGGGGTATCTAGGAATTGGTTTCCCTGCTGCCTTTGGGCGCTCAGTAAACACAACTCTGCCCGAGTCGGGTGTCGAACCTCGAGCCCTCTTCTAGGTAGCCAAGCCAAGCCAAGCTCAAGCCGCACTTGGCCTCTCGACCTAATTTTGTTTAGTTCAAGGTATACGAGTATGTTCACACTAAAATGACGTCTATAGGACTATATAAAAGTATAGGTCTAATGTTGTTTTTTAGTCTATTAGTGTTAATATAGAAGATTTTAAAATGACGGAAGCACGGTAGTAAAGATATAAGCGAATCTATTATTTCAAATATAAGGCTAATACTACTGAGTTAATAATGTTAAGATCTTTTATAAAAGGGAAGAAGATGCCAGTAACGTAAACAGGTCTTACTGACTTTAATGAGGCCCCATTAGGCAGCCCCACTATTCCATTTAGACACCGGCCCATCTAGCATTTGCCCGGTAGCCCATATAGCCAGTCTTGTTAAACAAAGCCCGGGCTCGAGATGCCAACATGCCTTCTTCTGTGCGTATGGTAAATAACAAAGTGTCTCAACATTGTGATTCGAAAAAATAAATTTTATAGTCTTGTATTAAGTACACCAGTCATAATAAGGTTTGTCTAATTGTCTTCGAGTCCGGAGATTAATGAGGAAAGCAGTATTTCCTGTGGCTACGCAGCGTAGCTGTGACCTACATATTTTGCCACATCCAGTATATAATGTAATGAAAACTCTTAAACTTTTACGAATTTTATTTTTATTGTTGCTATTACATACAATTTACAAAATGTTTAATGTACACAAATAATCTTTATGTATGCATCAACTTTGAAATCTTTTTTATTACCAAATGTGGAATTTAATATAGACACAAAAATTAAAATTTAGTTGTTAATAGGCATCGCCCGTCTCCTTAAATAAAGGTCAATGAAATTAAATGAACCTGCAAAATAATAATAATAGTGTGAAATCAATGAAAATTGTTATTATGACACAGTGAAAACGCTTTAAGACACTGGTAATATCAGGAATAGTAATCACGCTGACGCGCAGATACCAAAGAAGTCTGCATAAATGTCCAAACGTCAGGACACTTTCATAATGCTACAGATCGGAAACATCACCAGCAGCCTCTCATTAAACTGAGTCAAGTTTGTTGTTATGGACTGCTGGTGTGTGCACGTAGTGCAACCAGTGCACCAGTGGACTGTGAGTCAAAATCGGTCTATTACATTATTTTGATAAAATAAAAAAAAGTAAAGCAGTTAAGCCTAACACTTGATGGCTGCCTACTCTTGTGTTATGCGCTCTAAAATGTTTCGATGGTCCTGGGCTCGACGTCTGCCCACCAAAACCCTTCCCACAATTTTATAATGCACATTAGACAAGATAATCCAACTGTGTGTAAAATTTGGTAACAGTGGATCTACAGACTTCTGTAAACAGAACTACATCCATGGGCGCCAGCAGGAGGGTGCAAAGGGGCGCACTTGCAACCCCCCCCCCCCCCTTACGGGTGGCCATGGATAATTAATTCAAGAGTTTCATAAATTAATGTTAATTAATTAGGATGGCTGCCTGGTCGTGCGGTTAGCGCGCTGGACTGTCGTTCAGATTTATCAATGGTCCAGGATTCAAACCCTGCCCGCTCCCATCCCCCTTAGTCCTGCGGGAGGTTTGGACTAGGAAGTAATTATCTTCAACTCTGAAGGAACATCCGAAACACTTAAAACATTTACAAAACAATGTTCAGGAAAACTGCGCATCGTCTTCCAAGTCTAAATCTAAAGATCCATCATTGGAATATTATCAAGTGTAGTAATTTAACAAGTAGTGCTTGCGTTGAAGTACAGTTGTAAAGATACGCTGTTATTGTAACTAGAATCGACATATCTGTAGTTCATGTCCGATCACATACGATTTATTATAGGCTTGCAATACTTTGCACTATAAAGGGTGTCACATATTCTATAGCATGTTAGTCGTCACAATGAGTTTTCATTTGCACATAGCTATAGTCGACTTTCACAACACATTCTGTGTAGTGATTTAACAGAAGGCAGGAGATCCGCTGGCCATCCACTGCTGGGGTATACTGATGTATGCAAACGCGTCATATAGTTCTTCAAAATCGGCACTAACAGCTGGGGAAAAGTGGCACTGGATAGATCCACACGAAGAGCGAGCATTAAAGAAGGCTGAAACTACTTAAGTCACACAAGAAGTTGCAAAGTGAAAAATTCGCCTCAGGACTTAAAATGCCACAATTCATTTTTATAATATTTAGTTAAGGTCTAGAATTTATTTTTTGAAAATTATCTTTCGATGTGAAAAATGTTAAATTTTCTTTGAACAAAAGTAAAGAGTCTTTCGGAGTTGCGGTCGGTGTCAGCGCTGGATGAAAAAGACTACTAAACACGTTCACCATTTTACAATAGAAGAGATACAAAAAAGTTCTTCACATGCCATCGTTCGCGTAAAAACGTTGATTTGGATCAACGGAGCATTGGCAGCAGCAAGAGCCCAAAAACTACAAGCTGCAGCATCATGAATTAACTGCGTTTGTTGGGTATTTTATTGCAGATATCTCAGGTGCTGAGCAGAAGTCTTTGAGTGTTCGATTTGTTCATTGCGATTGTATTCAACTAAATTGGTTTAGTTCCTGTTTTTTTACAGTCTACACAAGGACAGACTACTCGGCAGAGGCTGCCCTCCTTATGGCTAGCATTCTTTTTCCGTAACTGTCCCTAGCGATAGCGTTGGTGATAAGTTTACATCTTTTGTTTGAGACACAATGAACTGAAAAATACGAATCCATTCCAGCTTTAAGCCTCAACTTTAGAGATCTTTTACTGTTTGGCGGATCTTAAAATAACGACTGCAAGTAAAACCAGATAAACTGCACATGTTTAGTAAATGTCTCCTCCTCTTGTGTCTCTGATTTGTCTTTTCATTGTCGTCAATTAGTCATCTGTTCTTGAACCATTTTCTATGGTGTTGCAGTCTTTGCAACTTAACATAGTAGCCGCTCAACAGTACAACAGCAGTAATTTTAATGGCATAATCAAAAACTAACGTGACCATTCTGAGGATCACGTCAGAGATGTCATCTTGAGGAAGGAAAGACTGCTGGCAGAAAAACTTGATACTGGATATGGCTGCCGAGAATTCGAAGTCGACAGACACACTGAGAAAAATCCACATATTTGGATTTTTAGAGTTATTACAGAACACGACTTTACATTACATATCTTAATTCATAATTTTCTTCATTACGTCTCGCTTTTCGAACAATAATAATGGTCAGTTCAGCCTGTTTTTGTTTTCAACTTAAAACGATGCAAAAACTGCAAATCAAAGAAGACTATCAGAACTGTGCGACAAGCGTTCATCTCCAGCTTGTTTATGGCGACGAAAAGCAATTCATTGGTAAAGTTATTGACAGTACCTGCAACCACAGTCAACATTCGCAGTTTTTGTTTGATCGAACATAGGCAAGAACGAGCCTCACGGATAAAGTTAACAAAATGTGTAATGAATACTTTGTTCACGTGTTTAGTTTCTTTATTTTTTTATTTCATGAAAAAAAAAAGTATTTACTGTGCATTTAACTCTTTGACTCCGGAATTTTTTTCCACGTTTGGACGAAATTTATAGCTTTATGGCTGGATAAAATCAACGCTGGGAGCGTCGTTGCGAGTTCAAAGAGTTAATAGTGAAGGTCTGAAAGGTTTAAATGGCGGCAGTTCTCTCCTTTAAGAGTATACCAAGAAAGTTAAGGCTACGACTTTGAGCCATTTGTGGCAGCTTGCACACACCACACCCCCCATGCAAAAAATCCTGCGGGCGACCATTACTACATCATAACATCAACAAATATTTCCTAATTTTTAAGTCCAGGGCCCACGAGTATGTGCACTCTAAATTGACTTCTACAGGACTATATAAAAATATAGGTCTTATGTTGTTTCTAATCTATTAGTGTTAATAGAAGATTTTAAACGGACAGAAGCACGTTTACAAAGATATACGCGAATCTATTATTTAGGATACGCTACATAACAGACGAGTAGGCAGCCATCATATGTTAGGCTTAACTGCTTTACTTTTTTTTTATTTTATCAAAATAATGTAATAGCCCGATTTCGACTCACACACCACTGATGCACTGGTTGCATTACTTGCACACACCAGCAGTCCATAACAACAAACTTGACTCAGTTTAACGAGAGGCTGCGGGTGAGGCTTCCGATCTGTAGCAGTATGAAAGTGTCCTGGTGCTGACGTTTGAACATTTATGCAGACTTCTTTGGTATCTGCTTTGGAGGACTTGAACGTTTTGCATGATTACTATTCCTCATATTAATAATTATAGATATTTTAGATTCACTAGCAGATATCAAATTAAACACTTATTACAATTAACACTACTACCACTATCTTCGGTACGTGACGTTTTGGCGCCGCCGTTTTGGCGCCGCCGTTTTGGCGCCGCCGTTTTGGCGCGAGATATAATTTGACGATAATTTATATAGCACGTAGCTTTTAGAACTGTTTATTTCACTGTACCATAATATTGTATGTATAGTATGAATTCTAACACCGTCCAGCGATTATTATTTTTTTTTTGTAATATAAAGGTTTTTCTTCTTTCATGAAAATTGGCCAATAATAAGTCAGATTCCACTCCATTCCAATTATTTGTATATCTGTTCCTACAACCTTTTTTTTTATTCGAGCTATAAGAAGTCCATTAATCAATGTGACTTATCATTTAC
>JADKLZ010000687.1:37556245-37568300 GCA_021533235.1 Biomphalaria straminea | reverse complement strand
GAGAGAAGGAGAGAGAGAAAGAGAGGGGGGAGAAAGGAAGAGAGAGAGGGAGAGAGAGAAGGAGAGAGAGAGAGAGGAAGAGAGAGGGGGAGACAGAAGGAGAGAGAGGATAAGAGAGAGAGGAAGAGAGGGGGGGAGAGAGAGGGGGAGAGAGAAGGAGAGAGAGAGGGGGAGAGAGAGAGGGGAGAGAGAAGGAGAGAGAGAGGGGGAGAGAAAGGGAGAGAGAGGGAGGGGGAGAGAGAGGGGGAGGGAGAGGGGGAGGTATACAGAGAGAAAGCGCAAGAAAGCGACAAGTATAAGCAGGCAAAAATAGACAGAAAAAAATGTGACATAGATAGTCAATTAGTACGGGACCTCGCACAGGGCACAAAAACAATTTTGTTTTGAGAAGTTATCATGAAAATATGCCTAAAGTTATTTTTGGAGTACACTACATTAAAAAAAAATGCTGTCATTTTTTTTTCGCTGTAATTTTTTTTTTTTTAATTTCATTTCGGGTCACTAAATGGACCTCATTCACCATTAGTAAACAAACAACATTTAGTCATGTCAAAATATTGATAAAATATCTCCTTGATCTGATTCAAGTCGGAGTTTATCTCAGGACTCGGGACTCAGGAATGTCCTTAAAGTCTCAACATGAAAGCCACCGCGGGATTCGAACTTCTTACCAATCAGCATTCACGCTATTAAAACTAGAGTTGACAGTCACAAATACGCCCATTAAACTACGCTTAGTCGTCGCGAAGTGGGCTACCTCTGTCAATAAAGACTAGAACAGAGCGGTACGAAGACTCCTCCGTATCTTACTCGTTTTGACTATATCCACGCCACTTGTTGATGAACGAACTTGAAAAGGGCTAAGATGCCTGTGTGTAGTCGCTCAATGAACTCTTTACAGTGTGTCTGTTGTATTTATGTGTATATTTCTGTTGTGCTGTCTTTATATGAGAAAAGAGTCCTTGTAATCACAACAGATTATAATTACGATCAATAAAGATGTCTTAATCTTAATCATGTTATATCTATAATAAGAGAAAACAGAAATGTTGATGACTTGTGTATACTTCAAGCTGCTATCTGAGTTGTCCCGATTCGCCAATATCAATTAACTAGTTAAGGCTGACACACTCGCTAAGGGTGGAAGAAGTGGCTCACAAATTAACTCTGCACTCTACCTGGAAGAAATGAAGAAATTAATTATAAATAAAATAAATGAGAAATGGACAAGCTCACATCCAAATCACAAGAAAGATGATGCTTACTATAAGCTATCCCGACAAGATCAACGTGTAATCTTTCGACTTAGGACCGGACACAACAGAATGCCACAACACATGTACCGGAAGCTCAAAATTGGAACCAGTGATATCTGCCCATGTGGAGTGTCATCAGAGAATGCCGACCATGTCCTCCAAGACTGCGCTCTTTACCAAGAGGCCCGTCTAAGACACTGGCCGCAAAACACCCCAATAGAAAGAAAACTATATGGAGAGCTCCCTGATTTGGAAACCACTGCGCAGTTCATCTCAGATATTGGTGTAGTGATCTGAACCCTCCAACATAACAATGAGAACGAAGAAGAAGAAGAAGAAAAATTAACTAGTTGATACATATCAAGATCTACTTTCAACTAACGTTAACTTAATCTCTTGAGCGATAACCATGTGATCGCTTGCATGACTGCATGTCGGGCTGCCCCTTGAGATCCCCGTTATCATGGTGACCCCTCTCCCCCGGGGCTTCCTTTCACCATCTATAACCATTCAAGCATGACGGAGCGAGATTGATGAAAAAAACAAATCTTCACGCACGACTGCACGTAGAAAAGACAACAGAAAAACAACAATACGTTTAAATTAAATTGAAAGCCTGCAAACGGAAGCAGTGCCCCAGCGATGCCCCTGTAGAGCCTCAGGTAAATGGCGATGTTTACATGAGTTGCTATGACGACTTTCACTTCCTACTCACCGCAAACCACCTGCCGTGGTCCATCCAAAAATTTGGAGCGTATTTTGAAAAGTTTGTGATCGCATATCGTCAGACGTCATGGCTATTCCCCCCCTTCATCCATCGCCGGGTCCCGTGTCTGTCCTCGTTTCTAGAATGTTCAGTCTCTTAGTACATTAAAAAAAATACATGCTAAAAAATAGTTATTTATTTAAGTTATCTTCTTATCTCAGTCAAAGACATGTTCGTTGACCAACCACTCTTACTAGACTCTAGCATTGATTTCAATTGATTACCTCCCCTGATAACCTTTCACTCAGGTAGCTTCCCCTTCACTGCAATCATTTTGAAATCAGATAAAACAAAACCAGGTGGGTCAATCGCCGATAGAAATAGAATCTGAGGCGGCACCAAATTCTTTGATTTCAGTGCGCTTGTTTTCCTCGACAGCAGCGTCTCGCAAAACAAAGGAAAGCAAGGGCGTGGGATCTGGGTGGTGACTGAGAGAGGGCCCTTTCCTCCCCCCCCCCCCTTTTCGTTCTTTCACCTGTCTATCAAAGTGGAGCCAGATCAGTCAATAGGAGGATTTGGTTACTTCATAAAATCAACCGCGACTTCACCCAAAGGATTACTCCGCCGCTTTGACAGTTCGGTGACGAGATCCGTTTCTCCTCCCCATCAACGGCACCTGTGTAGTTTCCCTGGTCAGTGGGCTTAGTGGACTTAGTGGTCAGACCAAACAGCGCAGATTAAACCGTTGTCGATAAAAAGAAACTGTTTTGATAATTTCCTTCTTTGTTTTTTTTTTCTTCCCTGATAAAATCCTTTCGGAAACTTTCACGTCTGCTGTCAAGGTTTTGTCAAGGTTATGACAACTTGATAGCATTTTGGCTCACGTTGGTCACTATGGTCAGTATGGTTCACAATGACTATTGGCGATTTGCTGTATAGCAAGATTAGTAAACCTATAAGTAACATTGTTTCGATATTCATTGTATGTAACAATTTTATATGACGAAATGTTTCATGACAGTGATAACAATACTACAAAACAAGGTTACAAAGACAGTTTGTGTGGAAAAACAAACTCAAAATCGGCCCCAGAAGTGGTCCACCTGGAGTCTTCACCAGTTTCAATACGGGACTTTCGGCTCCAATTGCTTTAGTCTTTAGTCACAGCATATTCACATTATCGCTAAAATTGTTATGAATTTAATATGAAAAATTTACTAACGCCAAAGAACTGTTTGAAATCTTTCTTGTAATAAATAAAATAAAGAAATATTTCTATCATTTAATAAAAATCGGTTGTTCCGGATTTTTTATGAAAAACATTTTAACTCTTTTTATGTAAAATCGCACTTCTCTTTTACAGTACATTTAAGTTTGTACCGGTAGGCGGTAGCTAAAACGACTAAAAATTTAACAGATAGAAAACTATGTATATGTTAATTTAGGAAAGCCACTTCTTAAGACCAAAGTATGGTTTAAAAATCGTTCAACAAGACTATCGGATCGGGTAGGATAGTCTCAAAAAAATTAAATAAACGGTATTAGATATAAACATCTGGAACAATATATTATAGAAACTTAAAATTATTGCGATGTTACGGAGGGGAAATTAAAGGTTAATCAGATTTTCGCTAGCTTCTAGTCTTTCCATTTTCTATTTTAACAATATCAATAAACTTACTTTTAAATAAAGATTTCAAAATAAAACAAGACGTTAATATTTTATTGTCTACAACAAATATACCAATCTAGAAACTATTAATAGGGATTTGTATTGCCGCATAGTCGAAACCATTTTATTGCCAAAAACCTTTTATCCTTCATTCTATATTATATCAACAATATAGAACAATGCTCATTGACAACCCCATCAGCCGCATTACCGTTTTATTCTATTCTCTTATGCGTGCAATTGTTATTTGTATGTACGTGCAACGATTTTATTTAAACTTTTAAGGTATATGCATTTAAATGAGAAAAAAAAATTCACCTCGTTGGCTACATTGCGAAAATTCGAGGTCGACCATTGTGAGTTGTTTTGCTATTCTAAAATTAATTTTGGCTACTCATATTTTATGAATGACTCCTTTGAATGACGTCAAAGAAAAAAAATTGACACCACCTACGTCACTAGGCTTACAGCAGTACACTAAAACATTTTTTTTTTCAACAAAGAACAAGTTTTATGAAAATATATCTTCTTCTTGAAATTGTCAGGTAGGGTTGAGCCTTCGGCTCTTGTAACTCTAGGCCAGCAAAAATGAACAAGAGCTCCCTCTCACCGGCCTAAATGAAAACAGTTTACACTGTTCTGTCTGGCGGGTTGGTCAGACTCGAAGCAAGAGGCAGCGTACAC
The DNA here is from genome assembly GCA_021533235.1 of Biomphalaria straminea. Classification (NCBI taxonomy): domain Eukaryota; kingdom Metazoa; phylum Mollusca; class Gastropoda; family Planorbidae; genus Biomphalaria; species Biomphalaria straminea. Next base: position 37,563,982 of record JADKLZ010000687.1, on the reverse strand, counting down.
TAGGACCTTCCGCCATTTTCCTTTTCTATACCAGGCTAACCTCGCGGGACACGCCATTTATGTGAGGAATACCCAGTTTTTTTTTTTTTTTTCAGTGGCTTCGTAGCCCCCCAGCTGCGACCCACATATTTTGCAACAATCAACGCAGATATAACCATTGTCCGCTGGTGGTCGATTTAGATTCACATTTCGCCGTCTACTTCTGTTCGGCTGTGAATTTTCTTTTCGTCTCTACTTGTTTTACGCGGCTTTTGTATGTGATCGCTAGCTGCCTCGTTCTCGTTATCGTGACCTCGATATCGAATATGCCGGTTACCGTGGGGCCCCTCTGTTACGCCTGCACCTTCGATATAGGGTTACGGAGGTCACGGTTATGCCGACCAGCTTTCAGCTCACCGGAAAAAACTGGCATACGTTCGTCCCCGACTACGGAATAAGCGCTCTGCCTAGCGTAAGTGTCGGATCATGGGTCCCTCTCTGAACTGGCCATACCGGCTTTCACAAAGACATCGCTGTTTGTTGTGCAGTTTAGGTAGCGAACGAAGCGACTCATAGAATGAGCGTGTGTCACCAGTGTCACCACCCATCTGACATGATATTTGTTCTGCGACAGTTACAGGAAAAATGCAAAGAGCAGAACCTAAACCTGTACGCAGCTTTTGTGGACCTCACCAAGGCTTTCGACACGGTCAGTTGCGATGGTTTGTGGAGGATTTTGGCTAAGCTGGGGTGCCCACCTACGTTCCTATTCATCCTCAAGCAGTTTCACGTCGGACAGAGAGGCCAGATCAGACACATAGGTGCTCTTTCTGATCACTTCCCAATAGAAAATGGCGTGAAGCAGGGCTGTGTACTTGCCCCTACTCTGTTCGCTATCTTCTTTGGCGTAATGCTGGGTCAAATGAGGCAGCGATTGCATGAAGGCATCTACATCCGGTTTCGTTCTGACGGCAAATTGTTTAATCTCCGACGTCTACTATCCCACACAAAACAAAGGAGATGGTCATAACGGAGCTTCTCTATGCCGATGATTGCGCCCTGCTAGCTCACAATGAAAATGACCTCCAGAACGCGGTAAACGAATTTGCCTACGCTGCCACCTCTTTCGGCCTATCTATAAACCTCGGGAAAACAGAAGTCATGTTCCAGAAGTCACCCAATGAAACATACTCAGCCCCAAGGATCACAGTAAACGGGCATCCCCTTAACGTGGTAGACCACTTCACATATCTTGGTAGCATAGTGTCTAATGACGCCTCACTTTCAAGGGAAGTTGATAACCGTCTGGCCAGGGCCAATAGCGCTTTTGGACGCCTACAGGCGAGAGTTTGGAAGAACAAATCGCTTCGCCTACCTACAAAAATAAATGTCTACCAGGCGGTGGTTCTCTCAACCCTCCTATATGGCTCTGAGACATGGACACTATATAGAAAACAGCTAAGACTCCTTGAGCGCTTTCACCAAAGATGCTTGCGCTCCATCATGGACATACGATGGCAAGACCGCACTACAAACAGCGATGTCCTTGCGAACGCCGGTATGGACAGTATAGAGGAACTTCTTATGGTCCGACAGCTACGCTGGGCAGGGCACGTATCCCGTATGGGAGACGAACGTATGCCAAAGGTAGTCTTTTTTGGTGAGCTAAAAGGTGGTCGACGTAACAGAGGCGCCCCACGGAAACGCTTCAAAGACCAGCTTAGGCGTCAACTTTCCTTGGCTGACATAGAAGAGAGCACCTGCCTGCATGCGGCGTCGGAACGAGACAGCTGGAGGTCACTCACAAAGGCCGCGGGATACACATTTGAGACCAAAAGAAAATCTGCCGCCGAGGACAAACGCAGACGACGAAAGGAAAATCTAAACCGACCACCTGCGGACAATGGTTTTGCTTGCCCTGGATGTGGCAAAATATGTAGATCACAGCTGGGACTGCACAGCCACGGGAAACACTGTATTCCTCACTAATCTTCGGACTCGAAGACAAGCCTATTAGGTAGCTTAGTAGCAGGGTAATATTTTTTAAATAGTATTTTATTTCAATATATATATAAATCCACATTAAAAAGTGTTAAATGTACATAATATCAATATATAAATATCAATTAGCTCAGTTATCCCTCTTTGAACCGACACAGCTTTTAATTAGCATTAATTACCAATCTCGGTTGTTCCCGAACCTTTTTATTCACGGGACACTTCGAACATTCTGATTATTTAGAGGAGCATTTTTTTTTTAGAGTGATTAATACATGTGAAGTCCTACTATTTAATTATTCCAGTAGTTAGTGGAACACATAATCAGGCATAAGTGAATTCTAGGGTTTAGCGGAGCACACTTTGAGAAGCACTAGTCTAAATGAATTAATCTGTAGCGAAAGATTGACAATGTAGAGACGCTGAAGTAAATATGTGGATAGTGCGTAGGGTGCAGGGCCTACGATTGTTTTTATAATCTTCAGTAAGCATCACAATTGAGGTGTATTGTATTTGAATAAAAAGGCAAGGACAACAAATGCATTGCGAACCACTGACCTAAATGTCTGGTCAATATTGTTGTTTTTTCTGTTCCTGGGCAAGATATTCTCGAGTATTGAAGAGGAGGGTCTGGTGCGGAGGAGGTGGTCAGTGTGGTGGAATTTGTGTTTGGTTATTGTCGACAGTGATAAGCCAACCCCGCCCCCAACCTCCTGCATGAAATCTGCATCGCATTGATGAGTTACGGTACAATAGTCCGGTCCTCTGGAACCAGGTCACCCCCCCCTTCTTCCTCCCCTCCCCCTCACATTCCCACTCCATCTCTTCGGGCACTCAACAATATCCCCATCTTTCCCTGAGAACGAGGCTCCATAATGCAGCCCAACGTGCACAGAGAATGTAGCCTGTTTTACGACCCTCTCTACAGTCTCCCCGTGGCCATGGATTCATGAGCCTGATCTATAAAAGCAGCCATTGTGTTCCTTGCACTCCATATAATTCGTTTATTATCTTAGATCTTATTATCATAAAACATTATTACCGCCCTTGTTTCCTGTATCAATATACAGCTTACATCGCATCTACGCGATTCTATTTTTATGTTATTTGACGACCTCTTCCCGTGGGACGCTTTAATGTTATAATGTTATTTTTACGGCGTTAAATTTATGAATTAAATGAGTTGGTGCATTAGTGAAAGAAAAGTTATTTGGTCTACATGTGTAGAGCTTTTCTACGAAAGAAAGGAATCTATCTATCTATCTATCTATCTATCTATCTATCTATCTATCTATCTATCTATATATCTATCTATCTATCTATCTATCTATCCATCTATCTGATGCAATCAATCAATCAGTCTATCTAATGACCAATCAATCAATCAATCAATCGAACGCTATGTATCAATCAATCAGTTACTCAATCAATTAATCTAACAATCAATCCCTCTATCAATCATCCAATTAGTCTATATCATCTAAGGCTCTTCGAACTCTCCCCCAAAAGTGCCTGCTCACATAAGCTTTCATTACTCTGGTCGCGATAAAACGCTTGGCTAGCAAACCGGGGTCCGGGGTTCGAATCCTGGTAAAAACTGGGATTATTAATTTCATGATCTTCGAGCGACTCTGAGTCCACCCAGCTTGACGTTAGTTGGGGAAAAGTAAAGGCGGTTGGTCGTTGTGCTGGCCACATGACACCCTCGTTGACTGTAGGCCACAGAATCAGAAGACCTTTACATCAACTGCCCTATAGGCCACAGGGTCTGAAATGGGATCTTCATTTTTTTTATTCTGGTCGCTAGTGTGGGCAGTGGAGACCAATAGATCGTTGAGACGTCGTAGGTCAGTGGTCAGGCCTTCTATGACGACTGGTTCCGAACCTATCTCGTACCGTGTCACTGTGTAAGGGCAACCTTTTTTCTTAATGACTAGTTCCAAGGAGGACCTGATAACCAAAGAAGTTCCTTTCGTTTATCTATTACAAAGTCCGAGGATCATTGCTGGCAAACTTTTGAGATGCCTGGAAACTCACTTACCGAAAACAGCTTAAAGAGAACGTGAGATTTTTGTTATATTATTTTTAGGTGTAAATATATTTTACGAATCTCATGTCGAGTGGTATGCGCTTTGGGCTGCCGTCTCAAATTCTAACCTAACCGCCGCTACCCCATGAAGTTCTGAGGGAGGTTTGGACTAAGATGTTTAGGAACAAACATCTAAACAAAACCACATTTTTATTTTTGAATGCAGACCAGTATTTAATTAATTATTAATTTGTTGTGTATTTATATCTCTTGTTGTGTGTTGTGAACTGACCAGTTCTGGTGTGTCAAAATGTCATGGTGTCCATGTCAGCTTGTGTGTGTGAACTGTGTTATTGTGAACTTTTTTGACATTCTTGTTCAATAAAGCCTAGAGTCAAGACATGCCTTCTAGTTGTGTTTCATTAGGTTACTACATAATTTATTGTAAATAAGTAACTTAGATAAAGAACACTTCTCTCCCTATTGGAGATTTTTTCCTTTTCCAAATGCCAATCATAGTGTGTGCCCATGTTTACTAATGTGATTTTCAATACGGGTAATACTACTCCGTCTCGGCTTGCCCTAGAAAATCACAGATTCCCGACCTGTTTGGTGACATACTTGAAGAGTGGCTAGCGTGAAAGAGCTCCAAACCAACACAAAGCTGAGAGTAGAGGCAGACCTATCTGTAACTGACCAGACATCCCCATGCCACGTATGCGGCCGGCTTTTTAAAGCGAGGGTTGGACTCTACACTCATCTTAGTGTTCTAGGAACTGAGAAATGAGCTCATCTTCAAGCACGAAGGAGGCGCAATATACGCAAAGCAGCAGAGTTTCTGTCTACGGAGGATTTGAACCTCTCAAACCTTCACTTCATTATAATGATGATGATCGGGTCTTACAATGCTATGAAAAGAGCACAAAGATTATTAGATGGATTTAAAAAGGGTATCAGTACTTTCGTAATCTGTACGCTGGTACACCAAAAAAACGCTAGCAATGCCGACATTTCAAGAAAATCACCACTACTTACAAAACAATGCACTGACTTGAAATAGTTTGTATATGTGTGCGACTGCTAGTGGTTTGTGACGTAATCTATTCACGATTGTCAGTGCCAGGATGCTGTCAGTAATGCTACGATTCGCAAGCCTCCAGTCACAGAAAAGACAAAAGACCTCCGCTATTTAATGTGTTATTGTTATTTGTTACAATGCTTGACCTACTATACAAGGAGAGACGGACGGGGAGGGGGGTGTTCTGAAGTACATCGAGACATGACCGATTGTCCGAACACCGAACAATGACCACTATGAATCAATTGGTTACTCTTGTCGACATCCACTAAACTAATTATCCATCGTATTTTTTTGTTATTGTAGTAGTGTACAGCTTAACTCTCAGTGTGCTAATAGACGCTGGGGTGGAGGGAGGGGGCGTCAAGGAGGGGGCAGGGGCGTATAGTTACAGTAAGCACTCCAAGGGAATTGACTTAGATGAATCGATCTTTGAATTGATTCTAGAAAATTAGAGCTTTAAAAGTCTCTGTTTTCACAGTGTTGAGAGAGAGAGAGAGAGATGAATAAGTCTGTACCCATGAGACTTAGTACGACGACTGGCGACAGACAGACTGCTTAGAGACGGACATACTGCCTAGAGGCAGACAGACGGACCGCAGCGAGGACCTATACAATGGAATCAAGTGAAATACTAAAAACTAGTAAAAACTCTTACTACAGAGAAAAAACAATCTTGCTCACTCATTACCGTATGTACTCTCTCTCTCTCTCTCTCTCACGCAAAAGAACAAAGCATTTATTGAAACAATAAAGCATAACTCTATAGAAACAATATTACGTGCAGTAAAAAAAAACTTGAGGTTTGGGTTTGAAATACATTAAAAAAAAGAAAACTAGAGCCCTAAACATTTGAATGGAGGTCATATTAAATGGTTACCTGGTCGTGTAGGAGGCGAGGTAGCTGACCGATAAAGCGCATGACTTTTCGTAAGATTCCTTGGTTTGATCCCTGGTGAACACTGAGATTTTAAATTTCGGAATCTTCCACCCGGCTCTACTCTGGCATTTGATGGGAAAAGTTTTGTCAATTGGTCGTTGGCCACATAACAAATAAACCGTTGACAATAGAAACGGATCTGCCTTATAGATCTAACGTCTGAAATGGGAACTTTATTTTGTATTCTTTTCAAACCCTGTCCACTGACATCCCTCGCCGTCCTAGGTTAGCTTTTGGTTAGGATGTAATAAACTTAGATAATGAAGAAAGATCTAAAATATGTCAAACAAACTTTAGAAATCATAGAAAGAGGGAGATAGAGAGAAAGAGAGAGAGACAGAGAGAGAGAGACATAGTCAGAGACAGGTAGAAACAGAAAGAGAGAGCAGTGGCGTAGCTATGGAGTGGGGAGGAGGGGGGAGAATTTGAAAATCCCCCCTGGCCCCCACTTGAGGGGGGCCCCCAATTGAGTGTTTTTAACATTAAAAATTAAGTATTATGCAAAATGTAGGGCCCCCAAAGAGGTCAGTCCCCCCGGGCCCCCAAACAATGGAAAATTTCTAGCTACGCGCCTGAGAGAGAGACATAGAGGAAGAGAGACAGAGAGAGTGAGAAAGAGAGACAGAAAGAGAGAGAGAGAACGATAAGACCATAGAAGACTCACACCCAACATGCGAACACGATAAAGAATTAAAGAGAAGGTAAGAAAGACTTCAATAAAGTTGTGAGGGTATCAAGTAGAAAAAAAGAAAAAGATGAGAATAAGAGAGAGAGAGAGAGAGAGAGAGAAAGAGAGAGAGAGAGAGTGGGATAGGAAAGAAACAGCAAGAAAAAAAAATGAATTAAAAAGGATAACTAGATAGTAAAACAAAACAAAGCAGTCAAATTAACTTGTTAGAGAAAGTGAGAAGAATAGTCAATAGAAAGTGAGAATTAAAGCGAGAATTCCCCAAAACCTTCCTATAGCAGGAGAAACTATACGGAGAAGTACCAGATCTAGAAACCACTGCGCGGTTCATCTTAGATATAGGATTACTGATCTGAACCTTCCGACATGGAACGAAGAAGAATAAATTTAGATAAAAGGGAAAAGAGAGAATTAAAGAGAAAAGAAGAAAGTGAGAATACAAAAGAGAAAGAAAGTGAGATTACAGAGAGAAAGTGAAAAGGACTTTAAAAAAGAGAGATGGCTGGAGAGAGAGAAAATTAAGTAAGGAGAAAGAGAGACAGTGTGAGAGAGAGAGAGAGAGGGGGAGAGGCATAAAATTGAGGGAATAAAGAGGAGAACAGAAATAAATAAAGTAAAAAAAATCGCAGTAAAGAGTGCAGTAAACTAAACACTAGAGTACCTCCCTGTTTATCACTGTACTCTCATCTCCCAAGCACTGGTTGACTTTTCCCTTCATTAACTTGGAATAAAAGCGGTGCGCCAGTGTGTGCGTGCTAGGAGGAGTGAGGAGTTGGTGAGAAAAGAGATCGCCCCCCCCCCTGGGATTTGTTGTGGGGGGGGGGGGATGGGGCGCTAGGATATAAACATTGATTAAGGAATGTAATACACTTCTTAATCTCACACCCCTCCCCCTCCTCCCCGCCTTGTATAAAGCAATACAAATGGGAGGGGGGAGATGGCGTATATTTTGCATGGCAAGACTGCTTCATAGAAAATAGAGAGAGAGAGAGAGAGAGAGAGAGAGAGAGAGAGAGAGAGAGAGA
>JADKLZ010000687.1:37494664-37506281 GCA_021533235.1 Biomphalaria straminea | reverse complement strand
ACGCTATTGGTCTAAACTGCCCACAGGTTGTGACGCTATTGGTCTAAACTGCCCACAGGTTGTGACGCTATTGGTCTAAACTGCCCACAGGTTGTGACGTTGCAGGTCATCGAGAAGAACATAGAAGTCTAGTTCATAAAAGTGCTGGCCGTGAGTCTGTGTATGTTTCGTGTGTGAATGTTGCTCGTATTCGCATCTATATTGTTATTGTTACAGTAGTTACGCAGAGGTTGTCAATTATAGTTAAACAGAATTTCTATTTGACTGGATAAATAAAAATGTTCTCCCACACGTTGGCACCTATTCTACAAGTCTAAATTTAAGTTTAAATCAGTTTATGTAAACCACTTTATGAGTTATAAAATTGAAAGATACAATGTCTTCCGTGTAGGCCATAACAAGTTAATGGGAACTGTGTTAAGCTAGTTACAGTTTTACACTGTAAGGTCTGCAATATAGTATATATATATATATATATATATATATATATATATATAATAAAGTAATCGTTGAGACTTTCTGTGGTTCCATTTAATAAGAGAATGTAAAATCGTTTTTGGGCTTTTCTGTCATAAAGGAAGCCGTCAGCAGCGGACCCACAGGCACATTTGATGTAGGCTCACCGTTTTCGTACTGGACACCGTCCGATAGGAGCCTATTTCACTAGTGTCCGAGAGAAGCACAATCCCAGATATCGCCACTGCCCTAACATGGTGCTTTCACTCTGATGCCCTTAAATCGTTTTGCCTTGATACTGCTGCCTTGTTATAAGTACCTTAATATGGAAGTCTGATCTCAAACAGTGCTTTATGAAACTCTTTGTCGTAATCATTTCTTCCTTAAACAATCTCAAGCAGCTTAATGAAGTCTTGTTTCTATTTTTTAATTAACCAGTTAATTATCTTAAATTGGATAAACTTTTAAATTTTCCTGTTTTGGAAAAAAACAATCTCGTTATTTATGTTCTTGATTTGAAAGGGAAAAAAACTTTTTTGTTAAGGAGAGATTTTATTCTCCCCCTTTAACTTTTTATCTCCCTTTGTAAGAAATGCCGAACGGAAATGATGCCAAATAATGGCGGGAAAGAGGAGGACATTAAAATCGGAAACATTAGAGAATATTATACCAATTATGGCTTCCATATTATTATTTTTTATTTGCAACTTTAAAATGAAGTGAAAAAAAAGTACAAAGATGAAAATAATTTGCGACTTGAAAACAAAAATAATACGACAACTCTAAAAATAGAACATTGTTACGGGGTTGAATTTTGCATTTTGACCTCAAAACACGCAGTAGTGTTTGTTGAATTCAAGTCTTGAAGCTCTGCAAAACAAAGCTGATTAAAGCAACAGTAATTTTTCTGACCTTTATGATTGTGGCAGTGACGTAGATAGGAATTTGCCATCATTTGGGGTCCCTGGATTAGGCCTCTTTTGAGGCCCCTGCATTTTGCATAATATTTAATTTTTAATGTAAAAAATACTTCAGACCGTTGAATAACTTGAACGACGATTAATACGTTGAGGCAACAGTCGAGTCTCATTACGTAATAAGATATCATCACCTCGAAGTCATAACACCAACTGAATAATACCATCATAAACAAACTAAACCCCCGCCACTATCAATGACGTCAATTAGTGTCATGTCCAAAGTCCGTCATCTATGATGCATCACTCTACTAAGTGCCTAACAGACGCAGTGTGTTTTCGTTGTTTCAGTAGATTCGACTCGTTTCAGATGTGCAGTCAAAAACAACAACATCAAATGGACAGATGAGATGATAGAGACTCTTAAAAGAATTCTATTCTAAACACAGAAGTCTTGCTCAAAGCAATCTATATTTCAGAAATTCTAGAGAAAATAATATAAATTTAACCTAGAGGGGCGCTTTCTTCGGTTATAACCACATCGTGCCAAGGCGTAATAAAAGTTTAGCAGCACATAACATACTCGGGTCGAAATGCACACATTAACAGAGGCGGCTCTAGCAGTACGTGGGCCATGGGCGAGTGTCTTACTCTAAGATACCATGCCAGAAGTTTATAAGGTATTAGAGATGCAAGAAAGGCTTCAACATATCCTTGCATAGTGGAAAAATTTTGGATTAAATCTACTAAACTGTGTCTATACCGTATTGGTAGCGAGCATTAGAATGCGTGGCAGAGGCTGAGTTTATTTGTAGGACGGGCTGAGCACAAAATCTCCATATTGCGGAGTAGCGCGGTGCCTAAAGCGCGGGGCCCTGTCCTCTCCCCCTCCCCCATAGTCTGCATAGTCTGCTTCTGACATGATCTAATGCATAAACACATACGAAAAGGTATGCACAAATGCATTGCACACCAATGTAGATAGGCCTACTCGTGCAAACATATAAACACAACCAGCCCAACACAAAACACTCACGCGGACAGGGTACACAAACACCAGGAAACACAAACACACATAACACACACACACATACATGAAAGCAAAACACAAGTACAACCATTAAATCACACATACAAATACAAGCATTGATACATTAACACATGATCAAGCAAAGTGAAAAATACGCACACACCTGTGTCCTGGGAACCTGCAAGTCAAGAACACATTATCAAATTAAAATAAAGGCAAAGAAGACCAGAAAGATTATTACTAAATGAATATTCACTTTTGACTAAGTAGCATCATTAGCGAAATAACTAAATCAATCAATTGAGGGTCTTTTCAAAACAAAATACTGACAAGTTAAATAACATTAGTACGTACAGCATTGAACCATAACGTTGAAATAATAATTAAAAAAACAAAACATTAAAAATAAATACTTAGAAATAGAAAGATAATACTAATTTTCATAGTGGGAAGCGTGGTCGAGAGGCTAAGTGCGGCTTGAGCTTGGCTTGCTTGGCTACCTAGAAGGGGGCTCGAGGTTCGACACCCGACTCGGGCAGAGTTGTGTTTACTGAGCGCCCAAAGGCAGCACGGGAAACCAATTCCTAGATACCCCCTCCCCCCACCGGTCCACAAATGAGATTGGACCAAAGCGCTCTGAGCATGCTATAAGCATGAAAGTAGCGCTATATAAAAGCTAGAATATATATATTCCATATACTAAAACAAATTCGTACAAGTTCTCTATTTGTTTCGTAGTGGTTGCTTGAATCAGACAGGAAACCCAACGTCATAGCAGAGCTTAAGTCTCAGAGAGGCATACGACTAGATTAACAAATACAAACTTAAACAAACACATACAAACATAATAACATTCAGATATAAAACAAACACGCCTTAACGCACGCGCAAACACACCCACGCACAAACCTGCTGCACGATAGCCTCGTACAGACCAAAGCTTGAGCAGGGGAATCGCACTCACACTTTAACGATTCTGTGGGAAATCTCCAACCGTTAAACAAGGGAAGCATTGATTGAGCCGCCAAGGTGGACCGGTCCTTATGCTCCCTCTGAGAGACTCACAGAAATGAAGATAAGACTCCTACGTGAAGTTCTCAGATCTACAAATAAACTTTAAGAAGAGAAACAAAACTTCTAGACAGATGAACTTCTATTTTCTGGGTCAGATTAAAACAAAAACTCGACAAAATAAATACCTAGATAACTTGTTAAATGCAAAACAGAAAAACCATAGATAAAAAAAACAAACGGTTAATGCTTTCTTATGTGCACGAAGCCATTTGTGTGTGTGTATTTTGTATGTGTGTAGTGGGGGTTTGCGGTCTCTTCAACGTGTTTATTCTTTAAGGTATACATGGCTTCGTCCACCGCTATATTTAATAATCTAAATTAGGATGGAAAAAAACGTTTTCATATCTCGCATGAGTTAACAGGTTTCATGTTGTCTGTTTGTCCGTCTGTCCAACCGTCGTGCATAGATATGAAGAACTAGAACGAACAATGAATCTAGTGTGTTGTTCTCAATTTAGGAGACGCCGCACTTTTGTTCGTCTATTATGAAACCTTTGAATCTTCAAATAGAATAGGACATCGATGCTTAACGTAATTCGACCGGCGGGCCACATCAACAAAAGGTGCAATAAATGAAATCTAAATTCACCTGAAACTATTGGATCTACTAATTAATTAATTAATTAATGGGATGGTTAAAGTACGCAATTTTTTACGTGTCTTAAAATAGTTTCATTTCACTACTTAAAATGTGAGCAACATTGTAGCTACCTTTACAAAACTAGGCCTACTCTTTTTTTTTTTGGTAAATATTCCCATCGGTCCTCCGATCTCTAGCTGTAGTTTAACCAATCTTTTATACGCAGCTCAATCCAAGAAGGCATTTATATTTCTTTTATAATACCGCTGTATATGTTGTTTTTTTAAACAGCCGGACTTTCTTTAAGAAACAAATATGTTGGCTTCCACAAAAAAGATCCACTTTCCTGCTAGATTCAGTGTTACATTTTACAAACTCATAATCACACACTCGTTAAAAGTCATGGTACCAATCCATCAGAGAAAAAGTGAGAGCCCTAACGAAGGTTAAGATACATTTACAACTATTTTGAAGGGGGGGGGGTAGGACTTTCTACTTTTTGTGCCGACGCTTCGGCGGGCCGGATGGAACCACATAGCGGGCCGGATTTGGCCTGCGGGCCGTACTTTGGGCATCACTGGAAAAGGAATTCTGCTGTTGTTTGTTTTTTCCGTACAAATTGGGCCTAAGCCAATTTTAAAGCAGTGTGTACGTGGGGTGTTGCAGCTACAACTGGCCAATCCAGAAGGGGGCACATTTGTTTTACTTAAGTAAGTATGGAATTGGTTGGCACTTGCACATGAGACTGTGCTGTTACGCAACACTTATCTACACGTACACGATAAGTTGCGGTGCTTTTGTGTAGCGTAATGTGTGAGAACATCTGACTCGCATGGGCCACTCTCGAGTTTGAGTGTGACACGAACTCCCTTTTTATTATCTTTAGAAATAACAGTACAATTAGTTTTGTTGGAGAGATGTGCGGTGGCTCAGTGGTAAAGCTCTTGGCTTAAGAACCTGGGATCCTGGGTTCGAGCCTCGGAGAAGACTGGGATTTTGGAATTCGAATTGTTGGGTCATCCTTGAGTCCATCCAACTCTAATGGAAACATGACTATAGTCGGGGAAAAGTAAAGGCGGCTGGTCTATGTGCTGGCCACATGACACCCTGTTCGTTTACGGTTGGACAAAGAAACAGATGACCTTAAAATCTTGTCTTATAGACGGCATGGCCTAAAAGGGGAACCTTATCTTATCTTACCTTGATCTACCTTTAAACCGACAAACCTCGACGAAAATCTACGAACCAGACACAAGAGGAATTATGTTCAAATCTGACTGCTGTAAATGCTGAAGATGTTTCTCTTCCAAAAGGAATTTGAAGTCGCCCAGAACGTAGCAGGAAATTTTCTAGACCCGCATTAAGTATAATTTAATTTGATTGTTATTTTCTTCTTTGTGTTACGATCTCCTAATATTTGAGCTTATACTTTTCTCCCAGGACAAATTAAAAGTTACTAGGGCACCAACCATAGATGATTCTTTCACGACTTCACTCCATCGGACTAGATCCGTTGCGTTAAACTTTATATTGTCTACTCGCTTTTTTTTCTGTATTCCTTATGTTCCTTCACTTATGTTACGAAATTGTTAAATTATGCCCTACAGGTTTGTCATAGAAATTCTTTAATCTCGTGCCTTAAGAAATATACTTTATGTACTATTACTTTCAGTATGTTCAGTTCCTCCTGGTCCAATGTTGCAATCGCTTTGTTGTCTAATGTTATTGTTTATACATTTCACTTTCAGGAATTGCGTCACTTCCTGGATGTTGGAATGGAACGTTGCATTATTTATCTATTGACTTGTTGGATTATTGACAGGATGGTCTTCGTTTCGCGCTTGGAATCACGGTGGAAGCCATAAACTGCTATTTGAAAGCTTTGACCCGTCCACTGAGGTCATAGACAGACGTTAAACGGAGGTTTGATTTATACTGTTTTAGACATTTCAAGCCGGTTTGGGGCACCAAGCAGACAATGGTAGATCTATGGGTAGCACTTCAAGTTGCTACTTGCTATATATGTGACTCCCTACTAAACACAATGACCCGCGGCCTGCGTGCCGAGTTTACTCGATTGGTTGAAACGATTGGGTCTTTAATACATATAAATAAAGGTATTTTCTTTTATTTTTAGGCCCCTCCCTTCTGGTTGTAAAAGTAAGTAAGTAAGTAAGTAAGTTCCCTTTCAGACCTTGTGGTCTATAGGGCAGATGATGTAAAGGTCATCTGATTCTGTGGCCCACGGTTAACGAGGGTGTCATGTGGCCAGCACAACGACCAACCGCCTTTACTTTTCCCAAACTAATGTCAGGTACCCATTAGAGCTGGGTGGACTCAAGGGCGCCCGAAAATCCCGAAATAAAAATCCCAGCCTTCACCAGGATTTGAACCGGGGACCTCCAGTACGGAAGCCAAGAGCTTTAGCGCTCAGCCACCGCGCCCTCCCTTCTGGTTGTGGGGGGACATTATGGAATGCCTTTAGCCTGTGTTGTATCGATATTAAAGAGTTACCTCCGTATGGCGTATCTGGAAAAGTCTTACCGCGGAGGCGCCTAAAAATATTAAAAGAAATACAGGTACTACGCTGTAGTTTTTGCCATCCGGTAGTGATATTCGACCGGAGCCGACTATTGCCGAATAGTGAAAAAATGCATAAAATTCGGCAGAAGCCGGAGCGACTATCCGGTGCACTCCTATTATAGACACACTACGGTCTCTGCCATGACCTAAGGAACATTTATGCCAAGTTTCATCAAGATTGGTTTTGGTTTCTATGTGGAACATACAGAACTGGTCCTATAGATTACAGGGCCTATGCGAAACAGATTACGCGGGGCCTATTCTGGTTTGTGATAAGGATGATAAGTGAAAATTAAGATTTTGTATATGAAAATAAATTTGTCTTTGCAATTTGTTCATACTTTACTAAGTACAAAATAACTGTCACGTTAGCTTTAATGCCATTTACAGTAGATAGTTGTTTTTCAAAAAAAAAAAAAAAAAAAAGAAAAAAAAGATAAACATTCAGATCTGCCTTATCGATTAGCAAAATATCACTTGTAGGATTGGCGTTTTCCATATTGAATGACACCCAGAAATGACAATTTTGTCTGTTTTATGGAGATTTGCATCAGTTTCAGAAGATTTTAATAATTTCAAGAGATTTTCATTTTTTTTTCGTATAATTTAAATCACTACTTCATGAGAATTCCAGAAGCCCTTTAATAATAAATTAAAATGAAAATGGTTTATTTTAATAACCTACATCTAGAATTAGCGCGGGGCCAATGAAAGTGCGGGGCCCACTGCGGTCGCATAGGCTGCAGTGGCCCAGGACCGTCCCTGGGGAAATACATACATATATGTGCATTACTTTTTGCTTTATATATTAGATATATAAGCTTAACTATAAGCTTCGAAGATGCATAGCTTACACTTATAGAAGTAGATCATTATACCGCAGTGGTTACCAAACATTTTCCTCGACGGATCACTTATCTAATTCTGTGAATTTAGGGGAACACTTTGCTACTTTTTTTTTTTTATAGATTCATTCACATGTAGGCCTACTGGTTAATTATACAAGTAGTTTTCAGGCTACGTGGAACAGTAGGATTCCGCGAAACACAGTTTGGAAAACACTGAACTAGAGGTGAAATTGGATGTGGTAGAATTGCTTTGTGGTCTATATCTTTTTGTTTTGCCGATACCCCACCATGGTCTCATGGCCTCGATTAACCATTTTTCAAAAATTTAACATTAACCTCGATTTCAAATAGAGCCCTTAGAAAAATTGCGATACTCTGTTGTTCACTCTACCGAGGAGGTGCAGCTGAGAGCGAATGTAATTTTTAGTAACGAATGTAAGCTTTTTGATTGGTGATTAGTACGAATAGAGCCAGGGTCAACGGGAGGTCACAGAAATAAGAAGAAGCTCATCTAAGCCCAACGGCGGCAGTGACCATTAAAAACAAGTGGCTCAACGGGGGATTACAAGATGACCGGGTGGACTAGCCTTATCGGACCGTCTACTGGGAGAGAAGGCTGAGGGGGGAGGGAGGAAAACTTCCCCGGGATATTTTATGAATATTTCACGTCAAAATCGTCTGCCGGCTTGGCTTGATTTGATGACCCGCAATGGACACCAGGAAAGGGGAATCTCCGCATGACGGACATCATTTTGATGGTCACTACGGCCATATTTCGGAGGGCATTTCAATGCATATGAAATGGACATTCTCGCGAGGCATAAGTTCAATCCGAGCGACCCGACAGAGAGGCATAAAGATGTACCCCAGCGCCATGCACGGATCAAGGAAAAACAACTCTGGGAGATAATGTCGGCAGACAAGGGGCAGATAGCTCGCCCCCCCCCCCTCGTTATGAAAATGCTGTTTGTAGTCACGTGACTCCATATTTGATCTTTTATCATTTCCGGTATTATTCTTAGTTATTTAAATTGTATGCAGGTGACAACTTGATCAATAAGAAATAGTGGCAGAAACTGACGACAAAAGGAGATAAGGTTTTACAGCAATACAAAAACATTGCAAAATATATTATCAATTTGAAAGACATTGAATGACTTACGTAAGACACAAGAAATGTAAGATGGAACAAGGTTACACATATAGTTTGTGTGAAAACACAAACTCAAAATCGGCCCTTGAAGTAGTCCACCCAGGCAAGTAAAATGGCAGGTTCAATATTTTCAGAAAGACTATCGGAATGAAATTATATCAAAGGCAAAAAGAAAAAAAATAACAGAAGAATGGAGAAAGAAGGTTGACAGATCCCATGTGGTGCCCCAATGGTCCAGCAGACCAAGGAATAGGTGAAAGTGAAGTTGAAGTGCAATGTGAAACTGACCTAACTAATGTCATATAATGATTATCTAATTGATCTAATTGTTTTGTAAATGGTCAATATCTTATTCAAAGCCTCAAGAGGGATGAAATCCTTTAGAGAATTGATCTGTGTGCATATTGTTCTGGTCGTCGCAGCTCACGTGATAAAATACTTATCAATTGTTGTTTTAAATTATGAAATAGATTTTTCTCTTTCAAAAAAGAGTAAACATTTTTTGTGTAAATTTAGTATTTTGTATGAAAGTGCTCACTTAACTTACCAATACATTTGTATGAAAAGTTTTTTTTTTTAAATAATCTAAAACCATTTGTATAAATGTGTTGAAAATATGATAAATAGTCGTCTCCCTTGCCAAATAGCCTCCCGTGTTTGTTGCTATTAATATTGAATACTCGTGTGAACTAATTTGAAGGGTGAACGAAAAGTGTTGAACGATTTGTTGGTGAACGAAATGTCAATGAACGAATTGTCGTGGAACCAATACTTGGAGCACCATCGGTCCAGGCACCACTAATATTTTTTCAAAAATATTTTACACTTATTCCAGAAATGAGCTTCATTTTCTCTAACATATACACATAACGTCTTGGATAGCAAAAATCTTCTAATGGGCCAACATTTAAATGCCTAACCCTAACCCTAACCCCATTCCTTTAAAATACTAAGTATCCATAACGACAAAGTTCGGATGCTAGCTATCATAATGCCTTTACAGTTATTTTGGCTCCATAGACTTTAAGAGCTTCGTTCCTAATGACATACTGGAATTGTTAAATTCCTGCCTAATGGGTAGCCAGAGGAAACAGTAGTGCATGTTTTACATCAGTGTCCAAAAGCTGCGAGAAGATAACTTAGGGGTCGTTTGAACTGCATAGGAGCTATGAGGCATTACCTTCAACAACAGAGTTACTTACCAGAGCACTAGAGGGAGGCATCCGAGGCCTTGATTCCTGTCCTGCTACAATTAGTTCATCAAAGTTTCATGTTGCCCAATAGATTATGTATTTCTATACAAAATGTACGTATTAAAGTGGAAATATTATGGATGCGTAATTCCACCTTTTTCATAACATATTTTTTTTAGTCCATATACTACAGTTTTATAACATCTTTTTGTTTGATTTGTTATTGCCTTCTTAAAAGTGGCTCAGTGAATACTGCGTAGAGCAACGGATTTGCTAGACTAAGGTAGAGAGACCGATCCTCGAAAGCGGTACATTAATTTTTCGGGACTTCATTGGGGAAAAAATTATCGCCAAACCAGACAAATTGTAAAGAATAACCAATCATAGATTATATGTAGTACTCTAGTCTCCTCATGAGCTCACTGTATTGGTGCTGGGCCTCAGCCTTGAGTTGACAAGTTACCATCAAGTTACCATCAAGAAATTGTACCGGACTGTCCACTGTTAGAGTACTGCAATGTCCAGGAGCATTGTTGATCAGCCCAACTTTTCATTGTAAAGTGTGAGATACTGGTCTAGTGCAAGAAGTTGGTTAAGTCAACTGATTGATGAACTCCAGCGGATATACTACAATAAACAATGTATGTGAATATGAACTGTTCAAAACTTCACATTAACCTTCAATACTCAACAGTATTGTAGGGCGGGGAGTGGAATGCCTGATCTGTCAACTGGTACACACATCAACACAATCATAAAGCTATAAACAATTTTGGCTCTTCGCTCTTTGGAAAGAACACGAAAAACTGTTGTTGTTTCGCTCATGCTACTATATCTGCAACTATGACTCTATAATTTATGAACTCCAGCAGGTATATTACAATGAACAGTGTATTTAATCTAGAACTATATACAACGCCTCAATAACCTTCACCGAAGTAAAGTAGATCATGCCAATTTTACATGACCTACATCGTCAGCCTGTTTGTCTTGTGTGTTACTGTAAATAAAAGTATCTGAATAAACATTATAAAAAAAGTAAAAAAAAAATCAGTGAATACTTCACTAATATTTTAATAAAGTAGTGATTATTAGTAATCACTCTTAACCGTATGACCTAAAGATACGTAATGCTTTAATCCTATACTCTTAGGCGAGCATTTCTTATATATATATATATATATATATAATAAAGTAACACCTTTAGTAAAATCACTAAATTTAGAAAGCCTTCAGGATAGAAGACTTAAGAGTAAAGTAGCAATTATACACAAAACACTGAACCATAATCTCCAAATACAAAAACAAAACTTAATAAAATACTCAGAAAGACACAAAGATAAAGGTACATTCCTCATCCCATATGCTAGGACAAATCTGTACAAATGCTCTTTCTTCCCTAGTGCCATTAGAGCATGGAATGGTTTGCCTGAGCTAGCCAGGAAAACCAGTGACTTGGCAGAATTTAAGTCACTGGTAAATATGCATGACTGAATGCATGACGCGTAGGACGTAATCATCTTCTTTTTTGAAGTAACGTCTGTATTATATAAGATAAGATAAGACATCAAGTTTACAAAAAAAAAAGCTGGAATGAATCTGACGCTAACATAAGCATTCAAAAAAACTATTTTCGAACTTCGAACTCAAATTGAAGATCCCTAAGGCTGTAAGGCCAAATGCCTGCAAGGTTATACCCCATTCAATTTAACACCAGTCATAAGAAATTGCCCATTAACTCAGCAGTTAATTAACCTATTAATATGCCCTTCCATTTTTTTTT
>JADKLZ010000687.1:37424289-37439754 GCA_021533235.1 Biomphalaria straminea | reverse complement strand
AGAGAGAGAGAGAGAGAGAGAGAGAGAGAGAGAGAGAGAGAGAGAGAAGACAACACCATAAAGTAGGAAGTTCTTTTTTTTTAAACAAAACTTTTTTATATTTCTTTTTAGAGATAAATCTCAATCAAAGTCCTTTTTTGTAGAAAATAAAAAAAAATCAATAAAATGAAAAAAAAATGCTAACAAAAAACTAAATCTGTTTTTACATTCTAATGGTACTTATATAGGTGGTGACTATCTTAGCCAACGTCCAAATAGAATGGAGTCAGACTGACCTTTCATGGAACTCGACAGAGTACGACAACATAGAAAGTGTTATACTAGACTCGTCCACTATATGGGTGCCCACTCTACGTATTTTAGTTGGAAGCAAAGAGTCTCACCTGTATGAAATAAACAACAAACTTGTGGTCAGCTCCAGCGGCGTAGTTCTAGCCCAGACTATAAGCTACATCACATTTCGGTGCAAAATAGATGTAAAAAATATCCATTTGATTCGCAGACGTGTTCATTCGGAATCTACAAGGAAAATATTATGATTGCTAAAATTAATCTAGATCCGAACTGTGGACGCTCATCGGCAAGTAATGAAGACTACATCACTGAAGGAGAATGGGAAATATTAAATTATTTTTGTCAGACGATTCAGGATCTGAATCATGAGAAGTATCCTCGATACTCATTCGTGGTTAGGAGACGCAGGGTTTATTACGTCTGACGTCAGTGATGATTCCGCTGGTGTTTCTGATTCCGACAAAAACCGGAGAAAGGATTTCCTACCTGGTGACCATGTTCACATCCACAGCAATATTTCTAAGCTACATCAGGTGAGTGAGTTTGTAACAATTATAGCTTCACTAGTAATATTTCTAAGCTACATCAGGTGAGTGAGTCTGTGTCAATTATAGTTTCACTAGCAATATTTCAAAGCTACATCAGGTTAGTGAGTCTGAGTCAATTAAAGTGCTACTCAAAGGGCACCTTAAGCTTAGGGCCTTTTCAAATATAAATATAACTCTGGGCTATGTAAGGCTGTTTATTCATTGCTTCTATTTTTTTTTAATTCTAGTCTTGTCTTGCTTATATCTTGCAGTACTGTGATGCCAAGGAGTCTGTCTGACACCCCGTACTTGGCTGTACTACTCTTAGAAGTCTTATGTGAAGGGCTGTGTGCGATGCTAGCTACTCTCTGGGTCATCAATAAATCTGACAGCGTTCAATTTGTGAGTAGAGAAATAGGATTGTTTCGATGTATATAGGTAGACATGTTTTCTGGTATTCGACATATGGGTAGAAATGTTTTAAGATATTCAATATGTGAGTATAAATTCTTTATGGCATTCAATATGTGAGTAGAAGAGTTTTAATGTGTTCTCTGAGTTAGGAGACGAAGTGGCTGGGCATTAAAGCACTTGGATTCTGAACGAGGGGTACAGGGTTCGAATCCTGGTGAAGACGGGGATTAATTTCGGGGATTTTAGGCGCCTCTGAGTCCAACCAGCTCTAATAAGTACCTGACATTGATTGGGGAAACGTAAAGGCGGTCGAAATTTATTTGTAATAAGTTTAATTAAGAATTAAGAATTAGACTATTCATTAAGACAACACATCTTCGTTTTATTACAGAGTGTTCCAAAAAGTTCAACAAAGGCCGACAACTCCAAAGTTTTTGATGAAAACCACAAAGACACAACTACAATAGATTCCCCTGACACTTTAGAAACTCGGACATCTCTGAAAGTTTATCACCAGTTGAGGATAAAGCGAGTCGACAGAATCTTGTTTATTAGTTTCACGAGTGTTGAATTATTTTTTCTCTGCTTCTTATTTTTCGCAACGGGCTGGATTAATTAGACCTGGTATATTCGTGAATGGGTTAATTAAATCTGCTCTATTCGGGAATGGATTTTTAGATCTGGTCTTTTCGGGTTTGGATTAACTAGACCTGGTCAATTCGGGAATAGATTGATTGGATCTGGTCGATTCGGGAATGGATTAATTTTATCTGGTCTATTCGGGAATGGATTGATTAGATATGTTCTATTCGGGAATGGATTAATTAGATCTGCTCTAATCTTCTCTTTTGTTACCCACATCCAATGCATAGTTTTTTCTTCTAAATCTAAGAATGAAGAAGTCTTTTCAATATGTACATCAGTCGAAGTCCTCTATTTGTATAGTATTCGAAGTCTTCTTTATCTCTATGGTATTGGAAGTCTTCTCTATTTTCACCCATATCCAATGCAGTTTCTTTTTTAGTATCTGATACTGAACAAGTCACGCTGTTTGAATTTTATGGTAATGAATAACGTCTAGGGTTAGGTCACTGCACTACGATAGTGTGTCAGCTAGAAACCATTAGCAGGTTCTAGAAGCTAGAAAACATTTTACATTGTTTGTTTGTTTTTTCATGTTTCGGATTATCCTCGAGAATTAAAGATTATTACCGCCGAGTCCTAACGTTATTCAGGACTGTGTGTGAGTTAGTGTATGTGTTTTTGTATGTGAGTTAATGTTTGTGTTTGTGTGTGAGTTAGTGTATGTGTATGTGTTTGTGTGTGAGTTAATGTTTGTGTTTGTGTGTGAGTTAGTGTATGTGTTTGTGTGTGAGTTATTTATGTGTTTGTGTGTGAGTTAGTGTTTGTGTTTGTGTGTGAGTTAGTGTTTGTGTTTGTATGTGAGTTAGTGTATATGTTTGTGTATGAGTTAGTGTATGTAAGTTTATTAATAAAATGACCAATGGTCAACGTGTGTTAATTATTGTATGTGTTTGTGTGTGAGTTAGTGTTTGTGTTTGTGTGTGAGTTAGTGTATGTAAGTTTATTAATAAAATGGCCAATGGTCAACGAGGATGATAAGTGGCCAGCACATTTACCAGCTACCCTATTAAAAAAAACAATATAAACATCTCCTTTGTAATATTTGATTTAGAAAAAAAAATTGCTATCTATGAGCAGATTATGTAACGCTTAAAGACGGTTAATGAGGGTGTAATGTGGCCAGCACAACGAAAAACATATTCGGACGTCCGTAACTTCTGAAATTCACCACTCGGCCGGCTCACCTAATTCAAACTAAGTTTTCAAAAAAAAAAGTTGCTTGAGTTGTATTTTTAATAAAACATGGCATATAAGATACTAAAAGGATGTGGTGTAGCCTTGTGGTAAAATTAATATATCTCTCCCACACTAACAATAACCCCACACTCTCACACGAAGAAATAAGGCATTGCAAGTTCGAACCTATGCCTTAAAGTAATTAAAGAAAGACTCCATTAAAATGTCACGGAGTCAACTTTCACTAATCAAAGGAAAGTAACTGGGTTGTCTTTTGTTTTAGATACAACATCCGACATTGGCTATTTCCCTTGTGTATAATAAAGATAATGCATTTCGCCCCCCCCTCTTTTTGCAGCCTTTTCCGACTTAATTTGACCAGTGCCTTCAGACCCCCAGGGCCAGCTGACATCTTGTGCGTTTCCATTTTGCTGGACCATTGACATGTGATGGACAGGATGGCAGTGGACACGAGAAAGGTGGACAAGAGATCTGGTCAACTGCCTTTAAACGTTTTCATTCAGGAGAGTGGCTAGCCTCCAAGTCTTTTTTTATTTTTAAGAAGGTCGCAATATGTTAACTGGAACAAAATGTGTTTAGGCTTGTAAGTAAAGTTCCCCTTTCAGACCATATGGTCTATAGGACAGATGATGTAAAGGTCATCTGATTCTGTGGCCTACGGTTAACGAGGGTGTCATGTGGCCAGCACAACGACCAACCGCCTTTACTTTTCCCCAACTAATGTCAGGTACCCATTAGAGCTGGGTGGACTCAGAGGCGCCCAAGGATCCCGATATAAAAATCCCAGCCTTCACCGGGATTCGAACCCGGGACCCCCGGTCCAGAAGCAAAGCGCTTTACCGCTCAGCCACCGCGTTTAGGCTTGAGCTGTGCTTAATCCTTAGCACCACATCATACCCATCGTGATATTGAGTGTCCGCTTATTTCACAATACTACTTATTAACAAAAATCTTTATTACTTATAAAGAGGTTGTGACGCAAAACCTATAAAGAGATTATGACGTCATACATATAAAGATATTAAGATGTCATACATATAAAGAGATTATGACGTCATACGTATAAAGATACAATGTACTATGATGCTAACGAAATTTAACAGTTGATGTGTATCGATAAGAAAAGAATTCCTAACTCGTTGGCCACACATGGAAAAAACTCTAGTTTGACCGTTATATATATTTTTTTTTATTAAAAAAAGAAAAAATTAAATTTGGCTTGAGAACTAGGTGTAGATCAAGATCCAACATTTTTTTGGAAAGTACTACTGCTTTTATTGAAAAGGACTTTCGTGATCGGGAATTTCCGAATGTTAGGCATTATTGATTACAGAGTTTAATAAATTAATATTCAGGAAAACGTTTGCGCATCGTCTTCTAGATCTATGTTTAGAAATCCTATCATTGGAGTATTATAAAGTGTGCTAGATTTGTACATTCGCTCTACATGTTGCTTTTTTTAAAACTATGTATTTCTTTTTAAGTATAGGCAGTAATAGGGACATTGTATATCTGGCTTCCTCGACGTACTTCATTTTCTAAAAGTAAATAGAGATGTGGATAAATATAGAGATAAATATATGTATAAATGATAAATGAATACTAAAAAGAAAGTATTTAATAAATAAATGCACGTAAAAATCGATGAGTCCTAAAGAGACTATTTTTTGAAGCTTTATTGAGCGCAGCGGGCAAAGGAGCAGGACAGCACCAAATCGATGGATTTGGCCCACAGGACATGGATTGATCATCACTGAACTATTCGACTGTATTCTTCAAAGACTATGTTCTAAGTTCTTTTTTTTGACCCGGGGATCCATTTATATAATCAAACTTGTTGACGGTCCCTATGTGAAAAAGCTACATAAATGAATAGTACGTACGTTACAAATGAAAAAAAAAAGATTTGTTAAAGAAGTATAGCTCTTAAGATCTGCTGACCACAGTCTGAGATCCATTGAATTGTTTTAACTTGGTCACATCCTTCATGTACGTCAAATCATCAACTCTTCTTACAGTGACAAATAAACAAAGGGAAATAATAACATTTATTAAATATTAAAAATGCTTTACAGTGTTCATTCCCTTTTTTGTTTACAGCATATAAAATCTTTACCTAAAATTAAAACAAAAATGAATTGGATTAGAAATACACAACATTGGAGAGTTCTTTAATGTAAAGTTTTTCTTGCAAGCGGAAGACGAGTGTATCGTGTGGCCAGCACAATGACCAACTTCTTTCATGTTCCATAACAAATATCATCTGACTCAACTGAAGAATTGATACACAAACTATATATAAGCATGAGTATTGAATATTTACAATATTTCGCAACCATTTTGTCCCTTATCAGTTGAATCGTTTGGGGCACCACACATAATAAATCGACAGCCATTTTCTTATTTTCTATCTCTTTTGTAAAGATTAGCCTCTTCCATTCCTTGATGAGCTAGCCAGGAAAACCAGTGACTTGGCATGACTAAAAATCACTAAATGCATGAGGCATATGACGTAATCATCTACTTTTTTTTTTTTTGAAGTAACGTCTGTATCATATACTATAGGAAGAAGATAAGATAAGATGAGATAAGATAAGATAAGATGAGATAAGTTAACAGTTTGTTCAAGAACATCTCTACTCAAGTAAACAAGACAAACCATCAACAAAACAAAAAGTAACAGAGTTGCAAGGGAGGCACTTGATTGGAATCCGCAAGCAAAGAGGAACGTGAGCAGACCTAGCCAAACCTGGAAGAGGTCAGTCATCAGTGAAGCTGAGGGTACTGGAATGATATGGAAGCAGATGAAGAAAGCTGCCCACAACCAAGTTCGGTGGAGAGGTGTGGTTTAAAAACTTGTTCTAATTTTACAATCGGTAGATCAAAGGGTCCAAAGTTTAAAATAAAACAAAACAAGCAGGACCAATATGTGTATACCTAACACCAAGTACAATGAGCTTTAAAAGAAGGGAAAAAAATATATAATGGCTTATCTGTATCTGTAAACTACCTATTATATTTAGACGTAGATTATATGTCTATGGTCGTATAACAGCGACTTGGTCTCAAAGACATTTTGATGCAAGGGAAAGAAACAAGAAAATGTAAATAAAATGTATTATCTTGTTAGCTCCCCTTTTAATATCTGTTAAGTTATGGTATTGAGATATTTGATTGTAACGTATATATATTAGAAGAGCCATTTAAACTTTCATGTGTCATAATCATAAGAAAATGCCAAACATACAAAATGGAAATTATTTTGTGCATGATTTCTGGTAGTATAGTTTATACATATGTCCCTCTGATACGTTTTCTCTTCTTTCTCTGGTATGCTAGTTATGAATAATTAAATTAAATCTTTACAAGTTTGGTATTTGGATCGAAAGTACATCTATAGATTAATTAATATCAAAAGCAAAGATCTTAAAGGTCATCAACCAAATGTTATGGTAAACTCTAGGTTTTTAAGGCACATTTTGTTGTAGGCAGCCGAGTGTGTCCATTCTACGTTGACCCTTCAACTAGTTTCAAACTTTTGAAAAAAAAAAGATCTTTTAACATTTTTAGAAAAAAAAATAATTAAAAAAACATTCAGCTGACCTATATAATTTGGGATAGTATGCAAATTATGTTCAAATGTAATTAGGACATTTTAATGGAGATCAAATCTTAATGAAAGTCGACACTTGGTAACTTTGTGTAAATAAAACGTCATGACAGTTCGTGTTGCGTGATTATACAAGGCTTGCGTTCGAGTCCGAGGATTAATGAGGAGTGCATTATCTCTCGTGAATACGCGGCCCCAGCTGCGACCTACATATTTTGCCATATTCAACGCAGACATTACCATTGTCCGCAGAGATTTTCTATTCGTCGTCTACGTCTGTCCTCTGCAGTGTATTTTCTGATGGTCTCAAATGTGTATCCCGCTGTCTTTATAAGTGACCTGCAGCTGTCTCATTCCGAATCTGACTCCAGCCAGGTCCTCTCTTCTATGCCTGTCAGGGGGTGAGGTATGGCGAGAATGATTGTTAAGTTGCTATTTTGGTATGATAGTTTTATGTCCCCTTGTTGTGAATGTAAATAGTGTTGCACGTGTTGTGAACGGTGATTTAGTCTTAGTTGAATGTGCGAGAGAATGTTTTAGTTAGTAAGGTTTTGCTCCCGGTCCAGGAAGGTTGGACGTGTACTTCCTGGACTGGTGTTTTTGTGTATTTCATTATTGGATATTAAAGTGTTGTTATTATTAATATAAGGAGTTTGAGTCAAAGTATTTAAGTTGTTACTGTTCGTAATTGGAATCAAGTAAAGTAAATTATAAGTGAATAATCATACCCCTAGTGAGCCACAAGACATCTAACCAAGAGAGAGCCAAGTCAAGAGTTAACATATATATATATATAATAAATATGAGTTTCTGACATCTGAGGGCTTCGTCCGGGCAGGTATTGTTGTACCTGTTGTCATTGTCATCTATCATTTTGATCAGCCAAACGTGATACAACCTTGACATATTTGAGTGGATTCAAGACAACCTATATAATTTAATTTTTTGAAGTGAAGTATTATCTAAGTTCGTAACCTAATAGTCGTTGACATTTTTCCGCCTCGTTCGGACAGTATTTGAGAACCTTTGACACACGCACCATTGAAATTATTGACATTTTTTTTGAAGCACACTGAGAACACGGAGGAACTAATCACTAGCCGGATAAACTCAAGAGAGAATATGAATGAAGTTTTGTACTCCAGTATTTTGTACGTCATCGTAGACATCACCATTTATTGAGACTTCGCCATTTCAAGAGACTTCGCCATTTCAAGAGACTTCGCCATTTCAAGAGACTTCGCCATTTCAAGAGACATCGCCATTTATTGAGACATCGCCATTTGAGACATCGCCATTTGTTGAGACATCGCCATTTATTTTCAAGAGTTATCGCCATCGTTAAGTTGTACTGAACTTCTACGCATTGGCGCCCCCTTGGCCATCGTTATACACCAAGGAAATAGCAAGTGCCTGTATTACTACATCTAACCCATTGGATTGAATTGATTATTTGTATATCTGGTATCTTTTTAAATTATTTTGTACTACCTTACTAGATAATCAATTTTTTTTAAGCACACATTATTATTTCTATTAGTATTATATAGATTTAAACATAATTTTTCTTTGTATCTGTTTCCTTCCCTATATCTGCTGAGAAACAAAACGTTTACAAGGAGGCTGAACAGCGACCCGACACTCCAGAAGTTCTACATTCTCAGAGTAACATCGTCGTGTGGAAAGAGTTGTCATCCCTTTCCTGGCATCAGACACAGATAAGTTGAATTTTCTTTTGTCTTTTGTATTGGGCATTCAGGGTCTAGTGTACATTACCTTGTCAGTAATGGAGATTGAGGGCGAGATTACTAGTTTTTTTTTGTGTGTTTTTATTTTTGTCTATTGGTCTTTTTATAATCTCTTGTGAGATATAAGTAAAGTGTTACTTCCAACTTAACTTCTGTAAGTTAATTTACATTTTAAAATTCAATAATATTTTATTTTACCATGGGGGACTTTAAACCGCGTTCCATAGATGTACTAATAGAACAGGCTAACATGATAGGAATTGAGGGGAAGGAATTAATAGAATTTGTTTTGCATCAGCAAAAATTAGATTTAGAGAGGCAAAAACTAGATTTAGAGAGACTATCTATAGAAATTGAAATTGATGTAAGGAAAGCAGAGGAAAGGAAACAAATAAGGGAGGTGGAGGACAAAAAGTTAGAAAGAGAACTGGAAGTAAAACTATCCATACTTGGGGATGAGCCCTATATAGTAGAAATGGACATTTCTGATCTGAATTGTAACAGACCGTATAACATGAGTATTCTTACAGAGTATAATAAGTCAGACAAAGCCGACGATGCTTCTGTCAGTGGAATAGAAACTATGAGAGAAGAAAGTAAAAGTATCTTATTTATTAATGACATACAAAATTATTGTCAGTATAGTATTAATAATATGAGTAACATTAAAGATAAGGGAGTATTCATTGATAATATCTTGTTAACTACTATGGAACTTGTGGATTGTCAGTCCAGTGACAATATCATTGCTCAAGTTCTGAGACCATTTCACAGACTAGACAAACCCTTAAAGAGACTTAACCTTAAAAAAGGTGCTTATCATGTAGTTGTTGGGGAGAAATTGAAGCCAGATCCCAGAAGGCTACAAATATTTTTGTACCTAAAACTCCCAAGGAAGAAAAAAAAAGTTTTGATGTTATCTCCCCTCTCCCTGTTGCTGAGAAGGGAAGTGTCCACGAGGGTCACCTGAATCCCCGAGTGCGACTTGGCAATGAAGAAGATTCAGCTTTTTCTGTTGTTGTTTTTTTTTCATGTACTTTAATTTCTTGTTGTATGAAATTTTCATAGTTATTGTATTATCTAAACAGAAATATGTTGCTGAGTGTTGTAGACGGCATTTTCATCCGGTACATCCCAGTACGGACTAGTTACATAGCAACGGTACACCCTATTACGTATGATTAGCGTGAGTATCCTACGCCTAGAGAGATACCGGTGTGGAACTACATTCAAGCCAACGCAACCACAGACAACTGTACATTATTATATTATTGTCTTTGCTAGTTTTTTTTTTCTTCTTTCTAAATTAGAAACCAACGCGGCTTGAACTGTTGTCCAATTTTATAAACTGTTGTGATGTATGTCGTAAAATTATTGCTCTGGCCCTAGGAGTTGATCTTTTCTGTTTCACCTGTTGTTTTGATCTACTAAATATAGAATTTGAAACGACTAGGCCTTTCTAGTGTAAATTGTAATTTAAATCTCTAAGCCTATATTTTTTTTTTATTATATTTTTTTTTTCTCATTTATTCATTTCTCTCCTTTTTTTTGTTAGTGCCGGTAATGCTGTATTTCTAAGTAATTGTTTTTACTGTACATATGTCTATTTTTTATGGGATTTATATGGACTATTTCACTTACACGTATATATTTATACATTTGTTTGTAGATATATAGGTTTATAGATATGTATATAAGTATGTGTAGGTATGTATGTATATATGTATATTATATATACTTGTATGACTGTTATTTGTTTAAATAACAGTCATATCGTGAGAGGGGGGATGTCAGGGGGTGAGGTATGGCGAGAATGATTGTTAAGTTGCTATTTTGGTATGATAGTTTTATGTCCCCTTGTTGTGAATGTAAATAGTGTTGCACGTGTTGTGAACGGTGATTTAGTCTTAGTTGAATGTGCGAGAGAATGTTTTAGTTAGTAAGGTTTTGCTCCCGGTCCAGGAAGGTTGGACGTGTACTTCCTGGACTGGTGTTTTTGTGTATTTCATTATTGGATATTAAAGTGTTGTTATTATTAATATAAGGAGTTTGAGTCAAAGTATTTAAGTTGTTACTGTTCGTAATTGGAATCAAGTAAAGTAAATTATAAATGAATAATCATACCCCTAGTGAGCCACAAGACATCTAACCAAGAGAGAGCCAAGTCAAGAGTTAACATATATATATATATATATATATAATAGAGTTTCTGACAATGCCATTAAAAAGAAGATGATCCTTAAAGCATTTCCGTGAGGCGCCTCTCTTACGCCACAATTCCATCGAAATGAAATTTTTGAGATCCCCTGGAGCTGACAGGCGTCTAAAAGAATAGGTTCTGCCAATCAAAACAATTGCATTCCTCACATCTGATTTTCCTGATTTTCACAAGATGCCGCCGGAGTTTGGCCGCTCTGGAACTAAACCCTTTCAAATCAACGTTCTCTTTGGTTCTTGATGTTGTAGGTCGTGATACAATAGAAAAGGTAAAAATACTTTTTTTTTAATTTCTTTCCGTGCCAAATATGTGATTGTTCTATAAGATGACATATAGATCTTCTCATGACATATAGATCTTCTAATGACATATAGATCTTGACATGACATATAGATCTTGTCATGACATATAGATCTTGACATGACATATAGATCTTGACATGACATATAGATCTTGTCATGACAAATAGATCTTCTCATGACAAATAGATCTTGTCATGACATATAGATCTTCTCATGACATAGATCTTCTCATGACATAGATCTTCTCATGACATAAATCTTCTCATGACAAATAGATCTTGTCATGACACATAAATCTTCTCATGACAAAGATCATGTGATGACATACAGATCTTCTCATGACATAGATCTTCTCATGACAAATAGATCTTGTCATGACATATAGATTGTCACATATGCCATTATAGATTTATGTATATATTTCACATGTAAAAGAGTATTTGTAAATGGAAATATAAACCCTCGACATAGGTCTCGGGAATTAATTAACATGACTAGATACGTGTTGTGACTCCAGGTTTTCCCAGTGATGTTTGAACTTTGAACTTTGAATTCTATTGGTTGATTTAAAAATAATTAGACATTTTTCTTAAAAACTAGCGCCAGAGATTTGGCGGGGCTAGAAAGAACGCCAGTCGATGAAATAACTTTATAGAAACAAGACGTGTTATTAGGAGCTCTGTTTAAATGCATTTGTATTATGATTTCACTTCATTGATCTATCATTGTACATATTTGTACTTACGTTCTATATGATTAAAGTTTCTTGAGTTTATTCTACAAGAGGTATTCTTTTATTGTGAATCCTAGATCTACATTTATTAAGTTACTTCAATTTAAGATCTCATCAACCACGTGTTTAAGGTAGAATCTTCCCCGGCATGTCACATCCACACTCATCAACATACTTGTGACATAGATCTTGTCATGACATATAAATCTTCTCATGACAAATATCATGTGATGACATACAGATCTTCTCATGACAAATAGTCTTGACATGACATGTAGATCTTCTCCGGACACATAGATCTTGCAAACGGAGATTTATACGAGAAGCCGGACGATTAGATAAAGCAAACTGGTATGGTACGATTAGATATTAATTATTTGTTTTGGAAATAGGGGAAGTTTTAACTTACAGTAACGTGACTTTAAATATAAGGATAAGGTTTTTTATTTGAGACAGAACGAACAAAAAGGCGACATAAACAAGACGCTTTCATAGCAACGTAGAAATAAGTAGCGTTTTGTAAACGAATCTGACATTCGACGGTTCATTGTTATTAAAATTCTTTGATATTCATCATCAGCGTCGACTATCTCCTTTTGATTGTTCGGCCTTTCGCCTGTGTTAGTGAATTCTACAGTTCGTTGTGTGTTACCTCAGTTTGGCGTGTTAGCATTCGACACCGCAGAAACGCCTAACTAAACACAAGAGCTTCGATTTATTTCGTCGTCATATGCTAATTGATGTCCGTTACCTAGGCATCGGTGTATCTCACGGTAAAAATAAAAATTCATAATTAGGCATCCATTAGGGAAATGTTTAGATAGAGAAAAACAGAGTCAATAGCGTTACGAAGATCAATAGGTACGGACTACACTGAAAGTTTTAATTTGTTTTAGATTGTGTTAGCGAGGTACAAGGGTAATAAAAGGGCAAAAATAGAAAATTAACAAAATCTTTTAGTAGGGCATTGAGAGAATAGTTGTGTCTGTTTGTTTTGTTTTTTGTTTTTTTTATTTAAAATCAGAGACATCGCTAGTATTCGCACATGTGCCGACCTGATTAAAAACCGAAAAACATCTGAAAACTCAATCCTGCAACTTCTGACAAGAAGGTCGCGATAATGTTATATTCTGTCATTTTGATTTCTGGGTTTGTGGCCTGCGGACTATCAGTTAAACACAGCACAAAGCACGATACCTATGAACGAATCAGAAGTGAACTAATGAAGAGGTCAGTGGCAGTCCAGAAGTATCCACCAGAGCTAGACTGCACCAATGACAGACCATTTAAGATGAGTTACAATTTATTACTCATCGATGTCTTGGATGTTGACCAAATCAATCAGGTATTATAGTCAGAAATCTTGTACAAAATACATTTATCATATAAACATGTTTATATCTGTGTATATGTATTGATGAATAGTACAAACGTTTGTTAATTTAACTAATTATTGAATAGAAAGAAACAGTTGAGTCGTATGCGGGAATTGCCAATGTCACTTAAAGTGTCGAAAATTATTTTTTTTCCTTTGATGTTATTCGGAACAATTTTTTTAAATGATGACGTAATTTTTGAGATAATTAAATATTTCTAAATGGTCATGACAACAGTCTATTTCAGTCAAACCAGAGTTTTCAGTGTGTAGCCACACAGCTATCGCTAAAGAAATACTCCAGAATTTAAATTACTAACAAAATCGTTCAAGATGTTTTCAAAATACAAAAAACTTTTCGAACATTTTTTTTTTCCTTTTCTTAGCTTACACTTTCTTCATGGGTTGAAGGAAAATCGGAGGAAAAAAATAGATGAAAACTTTGTTTGTATGTTAACAACAACTTCGACTATATCCTCTTGAATTTGTTAATGTAACTTTTGAAAAAAAAAACAATCACTAGCTAATCGTCCACTCGACCACATAATAAAAACTGGTTTTATCGTTATGCATTCTTCATGAATTCAGTGGGAATTCCCGAACTCGACCCAAATGTATTCAGTTAAGAATTGCGCAGAGTAAATATAAGGTTAGCAAATGATTTTATATATATATATATATGTAGAGGTAGGCTTACTCTGGATTCTAAAATAAAGACGTTTTGCTTTATGAAGAAATGAATATAATGTCATACAACGCCATTAAGTAAAAAATAATGTTTAGAATTTAAGAAAAAAAAAACAAAAAACTAAAAAATACTAACTAAAAAGCTAAATCTGTTTTAACATTCCTATCTAGCTGATGACTATCTTAGCCTTCGTTCAAATAGAATGGAGTCAGATTGACCTTTCATGGAATTCAACCGAGTACGACAATATAGAAAGTGTTATACTAGACTCGTCCACTATATGGGTGCCCACTCTACATATTTTAGTTGGAAGCAAAGAGTCTCACCTGTTTGAAATGAACAACAAACTTGTGGTCAGCTCCAGCGGCGTGGTTCGTACCCAGGCTAGAAGCTACATCACATTTCGGTGCAAAATAAATGTCAACAAATATCCCTTTGATTCGCAGACCTGCTCGTTCGGAATCTACAAGGAAAATCTTATGATGGCTAAAAATGATGTGGATCCGAACTGTGGACGCTCATCGGCAAGTAATAAGAACTACATCATTGAAGGAGAATGGGAAACACTTGATTACTTCTGTGAGACGATTCAGGATGAGAATCATAAAAAGTATCCACGATACTCATTCGTGGTCAGCAGACGTAGGGTTTATTACGTCATCACCGTAGTGTTCCCGATGGTTCTGACGTCAGTCATGATCCCGCTGGTGTTTCTGATCCCGACAAAAACGGGAGAGAAGATTTCCTACCTGGTGACCATGTTCACATCCACAGCAATATTTCTAAGCTACATCAGGTGAGGGGAGTTGGTGTGAATTAGAGTTTCATTAGTAATGTTTCTAAGCTACACCCAGCAGGGGCTTAGCTATAAATTTTCCATCTTTTGAGGGCCCGGGGGGGGGGGTTGACCTAAAACACTAATTTGGGGGCTCCCTTCAAGTGGAGGGCCCGAGGGGATTTTCAAATTCTCCCCCTTCCTACTCCTCCCCCCTAACTACGCCATTGACATCCAGATGAGGGAGATTGTATCAATTAGAGTTTCAATATTAATATTTTGAGCTGTATCATTGATATCATCAGATAGTAATAGCACATTTTATAGCTATTAGTGATCAAAGGAATAAGCTATAAAAATGCTATTTTATATAGCTTCCAACTTTATCAATGAGAACTCTTGAATATGAGTTATAACTATTAATTATTCAGTAATCTATTTTCACAGCGTGGTCGAGAGGTTAATTGCGGCTTGAGCTTGGCTTGGCTTTGCTACCTAGAAGGGGGCTCGAGGTTCGACACCCGACTCGGGCAGAGTTGTGTTTACTGAGCGCCTAAAGGCAGCACCAAAAAACCAGCTCCTATATACCCCCTCCCCCCACTGGTCCACAAATGAGATTGGATCAAAGCACTCTGAGCATGTTATAAGCTTGAAAGTAGCGCTAAATAAAGGCTATAATAATTATTATTATTATCATATTTCTTATTCCATACACTAGAACAAATTCGTACAAGTGCGCCTTCTTCCCTAGAGCCATTAGCGATCTGAATGGGTTGCCTGAATCAGCCAGGAAAACCATCGACCAAGCAAAGTTTAAGTCATTGATTAATGTCGTGCGCGCGTGAAGTGTTCTTTTGTATTTAAGAGTGGTGTTTGAGTGTATAGGAAGTAATTTATATTCGGTGCGTTTTGTTGTCTAGAATATTGTGTATTTGTGTG
>JADKLZ010000687.1:37390672-37409401 GCA_021533235.1 Biomphalaria straminea | reverse complement strand
CTGACCAGTGCCGTGTTACTCTCAGTTTCAAGGAGTAGCGCTGACCAGTGCCGTGTTACTCTCAGGAAGTAGTAGGCTAAGAAAGTTTATTTCATCATCCTTAACATCTCAGAAGAAACCTGATAAGAGCACTAAAGACAAAGGGACCATGAACGTATCGAAGAGGATTCATACAAAGATACAGTAGTCGAAGAAGTGAAAATGTCTCTTGATGAGAGAAGTAGAGACACCAAGGGAATACATTTTACCACAGCCAGAGAAAACATCTGAAGAAAGTGATGATAATTCAAGCGATGGTCTTCCAGAATCACTTTCTCCAGAAGTGGAAGAAGCTGTAATTAAGTACAAAAGTTCCCCTTTCAGACCTTGTGGTCTATGGTGCAGATGATGTAAAGGGCTGGGTGGACTCAGAGGCGCCCAAGGAACCCGAAATAAAAATCTTAGTCTTCACCAGGATTCGAACCCGGGACCCCCGGTTCAGAAACCAAGCGCTTTACTACTCAGCCACCGCGCCTCCAATTAAGTACAAAGACTTCGGGTATAGCCTGCCTGGAATTTTTACTTAAAAAAAAAGCCAGAATTGTTAAAATGTTAAATAAATATAAATGAAAAAGTAAAGGATAAAAAATGTGCTATAATTAAGACAGAGTTTCTTACATACTTTCGACAAATCTTATAGGGCATAGGGATACGATAACGTTTCGAATATGAAAGAAAATGGTACAAGCATGAATTTAAATCAAAGAACGCTTTAGTTAAAGTGTCCAGTTCAGTATTAATGAATTTATTTTCTAAAAACAAAAAAAAAAAAAAAAGAGGGGGTGGCATTTTTAAAATTTCGCACGCAGGCGGCCACAACCCTCTCGGCGACACTTGTGGCAGACATGTTGAAACATTCATCTTCTATCTAGCTTTTTGCTGCTGAGCATTAGACTCTTTTGCAAGACAATGCCAAGAGAGAATAGCTTACTGATTACAAACGGAGATTTATACGAACAGCCGAACGATTAGATGAAGCAAACACAAGAGCTTCGATTAATTCGATGTCATATACTAATGGATGTCCGTAACCTAGGCAACAGCGTATCTCCCGTTAAAAATAAAAAATTCATAATCAGGGATGCATTAGGGAAACGTTTTAGATAGACAAAAACAAAGTCAACAGCATTATGATGATCAATAGGTACGGACTACACTGGAAATTTTAATAACGAATAGTTTTAGCAAAGCACAAGGGTAACAAAAGTGCATGATAAAAAAATAAAAATCTTTTAGTAGGGCATTGAGACAAAAAATTTGTCTATTTGTTTTCGTTTTCTGTTTTGTTTTTTTATTTTAAAATCAGAGACATTGCTAGTATTCGCACATGTGCAGACCTGATTTAAAACCGAAAAACCAATACGTTTTTTTTTGGAGCATAATTAGCTGATAAATCGGCAAACATAACTTTGCTTGTTTTATTCAGATTAGAAATTAGATAGAAGTAATGTTATATTCTGTCATTTTGATTTCTGGGTTTGTGGTCTGTGGATTATCAGCTAAACACAGCGCGAAGCACGATACCTATGAACGAATCAGAAGTGACCTAATGAAGAGGTCAGTGGCAGTCCAGAAGTATCCACCAGAGCTAGACTGCACAGATGACAGACCATTCAGGATGAATTACACTTTATTCCTCATTGATGTCTTAGATGTTGACCAAATCAATCAGGTACTATAGTTGGAAATTATTTTTTTAAAAATACTTTTAGTGTTTAAACATGTTTTATATCTGTACATAAGTATGACGGAGGGCGCGGTGGCTGAGCGGTAAAGCGCTTGGCTTCCGTACTGGAGGTCCCGGATTCGAATCCTGGTGAAGACTGGGATCTTCATTTCGGGATTTTCGGGCGCCCTTGAGTCCACCCAGCTCTAATGGGTACCTGACATTAGTTGGGGAAAAGTAAAGGCGGTTGGCCGTTGTGCTGGCCACATGACACCCTTGTTAACCGTAGGCCACAGAATCAGATGACCTTTACATCATCTGCCCTATAGACCACAAGGTCTGAAAGGGGAACTTTACTTAACTTACATAAGTATGACGACTAAAACAAACTTTTGTTAAATCAATGCTTTATAGAATGCAAAAAGAAAACCTTATGAGTCAAGTGCGGGAATTCCCTACGAAGCGTGCCACTTAAAGAGTCGAAAATTCTTTGTTTTAAATTGACGTCGTTTGGAACAATTTTTATAATTAAGACGTAAATCAAATTTAATTTTAGATAATTAATTAATTGTGAAAAAGTATTACACTCAAACCAGAAATTTCACTGTGTTGACAATTACCTAGCCCTAAAGATCCACTTTTCTATTTTAAAACAAGATTACAAAGAGAGTTTGTGTGATACACAAACTCAGAGGCGGCCCCCGTAGGAGTCGGATCCCTGTTAGATCCGCCTATTCGCAAGATGTATCGGATGTTCCTTCTAAGTTGAAAATAATTAACTTCTCACTGGACGACGGAGGATGGCGAGAAGGGTATAAACCTGCCTTATCTTGATGTTTGCGCACTAGACTTTAGTTCGGATTTATCGTTGGTCCCTGGCTCAATTCCTGTATGCCCCCATCCTTAAACTATCGCAATTTTTCTGAAAGAACAGTAAAGGTTAAATTATATTTTCAAAAGCCTTTAGTGGTTTTTTTATCTAACCGTGACGGACAGACCAACCAACAGACAAAACACACAAAAATATGCTTCTTTCATTCTAATGGGGGCACTAAACAATTTTGTTTTCAAATATCTGATTTGTTAAAAAATTAAAAAAAATAGTTTAGAATCATGTCATTGCCGGGCTTTACGCTAGTACGCGAAAGTCGCTGCTAAAAGTTCATTTTAAAAAATGTGCGTGATATCCGCCTGTGTGGAGCATTTCTTATAGTAACATTTCCTCTCTTACATTTACGTAATTGTTTTAGAATTGGTGTTTTGTTATTAAAAAATCGCTTGCATAATTAATTTTGTATGTTAAACGGTTTGCTTTTAGAAAACTAAAAGTAGCCATTGCACCTAAACTTTTCAAGCCGCATTTAATGGTGAAAAAATATTTTTCGTATCTCTTCTAGTTTTGGCGCTCTGAGTGTGACAGACGGAAAGACGGACAGAGAGACAGAAATTCATTTTAAAAAATGTGCGTGATATCTACATGTCAAGAGCATTTGTTATAGTAACATTTCCTCCCTTAGATTTACGTAATTGCTTCACAATTGGTGTTTTATGATTCAAAAATCGCTTGCGTAATAATTTTTATAAATTAAACGGTTAGCTTTTAGAAAACTAAAAGTAGCCGTTGCACCTAAACTTTTCAAGCCGCATTTAATGGTGAAAAAATATTTTTCGTATCTCTTCTAGTGTTGGCGCCCTGAGTGTGACAGACGGACAGACGGACAGACGGACAGACGGACATTTTGCAAAAAAAATAATAGCGGCTTTTTCCCCTTATGGGGGCCGCTAAAAATCATTAGAGATGTTTTCCAAAAAAAAAAAAATATTTTCGATTATTTTTGCTCCTTCTATTTATGGATTCTGGAGGCGGTGTGGCTAAGTGGTAAAGCTATTGGCTTATGAACCGGCGGTCCCTGGTTCGAAACCTGATGAAGATTGGGATTTTTATTTCGGGATCCTTGGGCGCCTCTGAGTCCACCCAGCTCTAATGGGTACCTGACAATATGACATTAGTTGGGGAAAAGTAAAGGTGGTTTGTCGTTGTGCTGGCCACATGACAACCTCGTTAACCGTAGGCCACAGAATCAGATAATCTTTGCATCATCTGCACTATAGACCACAAGGTATAAGTAGGAAAATTTACTTAATTTTTGCTACTATTCATGGCTTGAATACAATTTTAGAAGAACAATAGTGTCACACTCATTTGTTCTAGATGTCACAACTTGTATTCTTCTATGTTGAATGATGAGTGTGGTGCCGGGGATTTTCTTGAATTAAATATAATTATGAACACAGACGATCTAGGAATCAAAATTGAATAACTTCCTCATAAAAATAAAAACACTAGAAACTTTTATTCAAATACAACTTAAATACAGCTTATGTACAAGATGCATATAAAAAATGAAAATATAATATTAAGGCTCTTACTTCAATACTATTATAGAACACACTAGAGACATGAACCTCTCGCTTCCAAAGCAAAACTCAGACTGGTCTTTTTGCGCGTCCTATGTCAGCTGACTTAACTCTTTTAAAAAGAATATTTATTTTCAAATCAACCAATAGACTTGCGACAATCATTGTGACGTCATTGAGTTAAACTTGCGGCTCTGTTAAGGGGCTAGACCTTTTGTGTAATTCTTGAGGCTCTGTTAGGGTTTTCTAATACTAATTTACACACAAGCTTTTAAATATAAATAAATCTATAATAGCATCTGTGACATATTACCCCCTCCTCCATTTTAAGCATTTGTATGGTAATATAAATGCTTACATAGTAGTGAAAAAAAAATGTTTAGAATTAATATAAAGTTGTACATAGAAAATACCATACATAAAAACTTAGAGGATGGTAAAGGCAATGCATTACAATGCTCTGGAAAACTTGATGTGAAAATGTGGCAACTTGTTGACAATAAAATTCAAATATAGTGCCATAAACATGTGAACAAAATTATTGAAAACTTGTTAAAAAAAATTTCTAATAAAGTAGATGCATATGAAACTTAAAGTTGAATGTATAAATAGAAAAATATTATAATATGAGACAGTGGTTTTCATGAACGACCTGAAAAATTTACAAGGCATAATATGAATTAAATTTTGAATGAGTTACTTCTCTTTATGGTACTTAATAATAAAATATGACAATACAAAACTGATATACTATTACATATGCTAACAAAACTGATACACTACACCTGTGGAAAGAAAATAATGTAAAGACAAAAATTATTAATTGATTAGACACAACTTCTTCCTTGACGAGTATGAATTATATTCAATAGGGTTTGTTGCTGCTATTTCGTTTCGTATCGTTTTTCAAAACTATTGGGCCGGAAGTGGCTTTTTTTCCTATATAACTTTGCATTTTTCAGTTCTCTTTATAAATTAAACTGACATTATTATGATATAATAATAAGTGTGCCTGATAGAGAAAAAAATTATGCACAAAAATACGGGTGATTGAGATCAAACCAGATAGAGGCTATAAAAAGAAAAAGAGTTAAAAATAGCGCGGGAAAGTGCACATTTACAGTACTTTATTTGATGAGTATTTTACCCAAGATCTGTGTTGTTTTTTTAGTACTAGCTTATTTCAAGTACCCGGCATTTTTCGATACACAATTTCATAAGAGAAAAAAATTTTTTTTGAATGATTTTAAACTTTAAATGATTTTATTCCTTGTAACTTCTTGTGTGAGTAAAGAGGCCAATCCTTTGTTTTTTCACCATTAATTCTACTTTGGCATCTGCAATCGAGGACTTTCTTTTAAAGGTTACTTTTCTTGTGGATCTATCCAGTGCCACTTTTTCACAGCTGTTAGTGCCGACTTTTAAGAGCTTTATGTCGCGTTTGCATACACCAGTGTACCTTAGAAGTGGAAGACAAGCGGATCTCCTGCCTTCTGTTAAATCACCATAGGAATGTCTGTCACGGTCATGAGATCTTTATTCAAAAGAAGCATCTTCCAAGATCACTTGCACTGTAGCATATGATACCTTTTACTCAAGCTACCTTCAAAGATCTTCTTTGACCGTGACAACCCCTCATCATCATCATTTCTTTGGGTTCCTCATAGAACATATGACCTCAACAAAAACACGTCACTCTCCACAGTCTATTGCTAGTTGTTTTGTTTTTTTATGGTTTCCCAGCTCTTTTCGATCTTCTCGTCTTTCTCTAGTATACTGCGTCGCCTGGATTCTGATTAAATCTACATCTACGTAATAAAAAAACACACCTGGAAGAAGTATTTCATTAATATTTTTTAATGGCTAAAACGTGACTACTCAGAATTCAGAGGCACATCCCTGTGGGCGCCCATAATTGCCTCTTCCATAAAACTTTGTATTTAAAAAATAAATATATCCAATGCTTGAGATCCTGCTTGTATACTTAGGCCCTATATAAATCGATCCGGTATCAATGTATTAAGTAGCAATAACCCCGCAAAAAATGTAATGAAAGAAGATTGAGTTATACATATATTTTTGTGATGGTACGCACCGGTACTTGTACCGGCATTTTTTTTCAATGTCGGGAAAAATTATTACTTTTATAGTATTTCAACGTTAATTGTTAATTTATTAGTAGTTGAAAGTTAGCAATCTATCATGAGTACCGGCACCTATTTTTTTTTAGTACAAAAAAAAAAAAGAATTTTATATATGAATAAAGTTTACTTTCAGCCGACATTCTCTCTGTGGCATTTTACGTCTCGTGAGACAATGTTTTCCCTTTGCGACTTCTTGTGTGGCTAAAGAGGCCAATCCTTGATACACAGCTGCGGTTGCAGGTTGCCGAACTTCTGGCAAGCAGCAGATAGTTTGTAAACCAGGGTCTGGAGCTGAATATCAGAGTCAGCTACAATCTGCATCATCAGCATACAAGAGTTCCCTAATAAGTATCCTCCTAACCTTGGTTTTTGCCCGCCGACATTATTAACCGTATTACTAACAACATCTGTATGTGAAAGTCTCAATCATCTCGAGTCTTAGACAGTCATTATTTTAGACTAGATTTAAGTTAAGTCTAGACCTAGATCTAGTAGGCCTATTACTATAAAAAAAAAAACAGTCATTAGAAATCATTAGCATTTTTTTTATTAGGTCTAGGCATTGAAAAGTAAATTTATTATAAACTATAATAGATCTAAGTCTAAGTACTAACTTATTAAATAAGAAGAAATATTATAATGAATATTGTATAGATCTAGATTGACTAAATTATAGATAGATCTATAGATCTAGTTAAGTACATTAAGTTAAGAATTGATTATGATAAATGTATTACGGTAGCCTAAATTATTAGATCTATGTCCTATGTCTATATATAATAATCTAATAATTAATCAACTTTAGTCTTTATTAATATCTATACTTTATTCTAATAAAAAATGACTATAGGAATAGCATAAGATAGAATCTATACTATTAGGCCTACTAGATCTATTCAAGTTTTATAGGGCCTATATGAATCTAGACTGGAATTAGATCATAGATCTAAATATAGGACTTTACTAACAGAGAAATGATATGTACAATTGCACAAGAAAAGAAACTGGGTTTTTCTAAACTCTAATACTTGGTATGCAATAGTAAAACAGTAACCACTAAATAAATCGAAACTCGAAATCAAAAACGTAAATTTATTGTAATATATATAGGTCTGTGGTTGAATTTTATATAGAAGATATATAGAAGAAATGACTTTTGTAATTTCCTTTACAGAAAAATTGGGCTATTCGCGTCTGACACATATATGTTCAGCAACAAACCCTATTAAGTAACACACAATAAACTATGGTACATGTACATAGAAAGTTCAGAGTTCTTCTGAGTTGCCATCATGATTGTGTGTGCGTATTGTCTGAACTTGAAGAAGAGGTTCTTCAGTTTACGACGTTGTTGCTTCCGTCTTGTGTTGAGCACACAAATAATGTCTGACTGAACCGCGTTAGAGTTTGGCAAAAATATGAACTGTCCGATACCAAAACTCAATTTTCTGTTTGATGCGCGTTGATGCTGTGCGGTAATGTTAGTAAAATGCTCTGTGTAATAATGTCCGATAGAGCAAAGACTGAACAAGTCGGAGTTCAATCTGTTAATACAGCAAAGTTGGCTAAGTTCATTTGTTTCTTTCTGAAGAATGTATGTCCATTGAGTGAATGGAGGGTAATGACACAGGTTGGCAATGTCGCTGGCTTCTGAGTTGCTCTGAGTGTCCATGTTGCTGCATTCGGAGTTGTTGCTGATTTCAGAGCTTAATTCATGGTTCATGTTGCCGCTTTCTGATTTGCTTTGAAAGTTCATGTTGTTGTCTCTTGAACAACAGTCAATGTTCAGGACTGGGAACATGTCAGGAACACTGATAGAGAGTTCAGTATGGTCTCTGGATATGACAGTGTCTGTCATTGTTTGTGTTATGTCATCCTGTGTGATGACCTTTTGGTTGTCAAGTTGAATTGATGTGGGTAATGAACCATCTATCTCTTGAATGGTTGTTGATGTTCCTTCTTCAGGAATAGTGGCTGGAATAGTTGCTGTGCTTGAACTATTTTCATGGTCTGCTGTGATGTCTTCTGTTTCATGATAAAGTTCAAGCATATGAACTGGAAGTACTTTGGTAGAATTGTTAATGTTGAATTCATAAAACAGGTCTGATATTTTCTTGGTAATATCAAATGGTCCTTGCCATGTGTAGATTTTGTTGCTCAAATCTGACAGCAATAATTTGACTTTGTCTCCTGTGGCAAATTGTCTGAGTTCAATTAGGCTTTTAATGTTCATGGTTGAACTGTCCTCTTTAGTTGGCTTACATTGGGCTATACTTGTATCAGTAACAAAGTCATGTTCTACTGTTTTCTTTCTTTCTGCTGTATCTGAGTCATTGATATTTGTTACTGGTTCTAGTTGATGAGACTTGTTTTGATTGTGAGATAAATTGTCTATGCTTGAACTTGATTGAAGATAAGTTTTTTTGATAAGTTCTGATTCTGATTGATGAGACTTGTCTTGAGTGTAGCAAGAATTGTTGTGGCATATCATGGTAGTTGTAGGTATAGAAGCTGATGTCATCTTGTTTAAGTCTTGAGGTATGAATTCATCATTGGTGGTTGGGGATAAGCAAGTAATGGATATGGTTGGGCGTGAAGTCTCAGATAGGGATGGGCATGTACTGGTAGGTGGGGATGAACTTGTAGTGGTTTGGTCTGGACATGTTGACTTGCTTGAGTCAAAAGTCATAGGTTCTGTTTTATCAATTCTGTTCTTGTGATCTGGTTCAATGTTTGTCTCAGTGATAATATTCTTTTGTTCAATGGATTCTTTTTTATTTTCTTGTAGATCTGTCTGATTTGTATCTTCTTTTGTTTCTTCTTGTTTCATGTTACAGTTATCTTCCTTGAATTCTTCATTTCTGTAGTATGAGTTGTCTTGACTTATTTTAGCTTGGTTAGTTAGAGTTCTTATGTCGTGGTTGGAGACTCTGGACATGCAATCTTGCTTTTCAAAGTTCAACAATGGACATTCGGGAATTGGAGATGGACGTACGACCGGTAGGGAAGGGCTTGATGTAACTGGGGGTGTCCATGTTGGATGTTCGAACTCTTGATTTCTGTTG
This sequence comes from Biomphalaria straminea, assembly GCA_021533235.1. Lineage (NCBI taxonomy): Eukaryota > Metazoa > Mollusca > Gastropoda > Planorbidae > Biomphalaria > Biomphalaria straminea. The sequence goes on along the minus strand of JADKLZ010000687.1, from coordinate 37,400,069 downwards.
ACTAGTGAACTGGTAACTGGTTCTGTTACATTCTGTATGACTTGAGTATTTGACTTTTTAATTTCTTCATCTTCTGCATCACTTGCAAAGTCATTTAAGTCTTGTGATTCTATGAACTTTATTCTTGCTTTGTGAGAATCTTTCATAATATTCCATAGTCTCATTCTTTCATCATAGTCTTTTATGTTGTTTCGAATTGAGTCTATTCGAGAATTATAGCCTTCTAATTCTTGTATTATTTTCTGTCGCTTTCTACTTTCATATTTTCTTTGTATTTCAGCTTTTTCTAATTGTTTCATTTCTGCTTGCCATTGTTCGTATGCTTCTTCTTTTATTAACATTCGTTCAGCCCATTTATCTGGTTCTGAGATTTGTTTCTCTTTGGCTAATTTAATGAGTCCGAGGAGTCGTTGTGTTCTAGAGCTGGAGCTGGAATCCATTTTATATAACTTGTATTGGAGCGAATGTTCAATATCTGGATTTTGGCTTGATCTCAGATATAATACAAATTTAGTGATAAAGTTCTTGAAGCCTTAGTCTGTTAATAATGCTTGACAGTAAAATTGTACTTTACTGGAGTCTAAGTCTTGATCTACAAATCTATTGAGCCGAGTACTTTTATTCTGGTTTAACAGTTGGTTAAATCTGGTCTTCAGTTTACTTTGTGCCAGACAAATGATTATTTACTGGTCTTCCTTATAATGCCAGTTATTTATTTTACTGGTCTTTTTAATATTGCCAGTTATTTGCTGAACTGGTCTTTGTAATAATGCCAGTTATTTGCTTTACTGGTCTTTTGAATACTGCCAGTTAATTGCTTGACTGGTCTTTTAATAATAATGCCAGTAATTATGTATATTGGTCTTATTGCCTTTGCCAATTACATATAATAGATTTCGTGAGTTAGACGTAACTCTAACGAAAATCTTAGTAAAAATAATTATCAATAACCAACTGACCTGTTTAAACACAGAAATACTGTCCTTCGTTAAATTAGAATAAAGTTCCTTTGAAGTGTTTGAAAATTGTTCCTAGATCTTGAATGATTCCGTTAGAAGTTGTCCACGAACTTTTATTAGTCAGAGTGCCATAATTTCATTTGTCGGAGGTGTCAGATGTCACACTCATTAGTTCTGGATGTCACAACTTGTATTCTTCTATGTTGAATGATGAGTGTGGTGCCGGGGATTTTCTTGAATTAAATATAATTATGAACACAGACGATCTAGGAATCAAAATTGAATAACTTCCTCATAAAAATAAAAACACTAGAAACTTTTATTCAAATACAACTTAAGTACAGCTTATGTACAAGATGCATATAAAAAATGAAAATATAATATTAAGGCTCTTTCTTCAATACTATTATAGAACACACTAGAGACATGAACCTCTCGCTTCCAAAGCAAAACTCAGACTGGTCTTTTTGCGCGTCCTATGTCAGCTGACTTAACTCTTTTAAAAAGAATATTTATTTTCAAATCAACCAATAGACTTGCGACAATCATTGTGACGTCATTGAGTTAAACTTGCGGCTCTGTTAAGGGGCTAGACCTTTTGTGTAATTCTTGAGGCTCTGTTAGGGTTTTCTAATACTAATTTACACACAAGCTTTTAAATATAAATAAATCTATAATAGCATCTGTGACAAATAGGTTATATCTGTTTGACTATTTTTCTATAAACTTCTTTCTCCTTAAGTTTAACTTTTGGCAAAAATCACTATAATCACATAATACTGTGGCAGTTTACGTCTTGAGAGACGATCTTTTCCCCTTGCAAACTCTTGTGTGACTAAAGAGGCCAATCCAGCTGTGATCGCAGGTTGGTCATATGTGATCACCAGGCGCCGTTGCATTTTCAGCATTCTTTCTGCTTCTGTTCTGCGATCAGAGACCCTTCCTTTATGTTCGCTCTCCGTAATGGTACTAAATTATAACTCTGGTTTTACCGTTATACTTTCTCCCAATTATTTAATTCGTCAAAGAAAAGATTTTTTTTGTACACGCTTTAGTGGGAATCGAATTCGACTCTAATGTATTTAGTTAAGAGTTGCGCACAGTAAGTATAAGGTTAGAAAATGTTACGATATATATAACATTTGGCGAGTCTGTATCAGTATAGGCATATATATATATTTGATTGATATTTGACTTGATTTAGATTCTAAAAAAATGACTGTGTAATTTTAATGGAAACTATTTTGCGATCATGGAAAAAATGAATAGATTGTCATACAAGTCAATAAGTTGGGCGCGGTGGCCGCGTGGTTAAGTGCTTGACTTCCGAACCCCTGGGTTCGAATCCTCTTGAAGACTGGGATTTCGAGTTTCGGGATTTTTAGGGCGCCCCAGAGTTCCCCCAACTGTAATGACCATCTGACTTAAGTTGGGGAAAGTAAAGACGGTTGGTCGTTGTGCTGGCCACTTAACACCCTGCTCGTTAACCGTTGGCCTAAGAAACAGATGACCTTAACATCATCTACGCCATAGATCGCAAGGTATGAAAAGGGAAAGAGAGATTGAGAGTGAGGGAAGACAACACCATATAGAAGGAAGGTCTTTTTTTTTTTAAAACAAAACTTTTTTATGCTTCTTTTTAGAGATAAAACGTAATCAAAATTCTTATTTTAGAAAAGAGAAAAAAAAATCATCCATAAAATAGAAAAAAAAATATTTAAAAAATGCTAACAAAAAACTAAATCTGTTTTTACATTCTAATCGTACTTATTTAGGTGATGACTATCTTAGCCAGCGTTCAAATAGAATGGAGTCAGATTGACCTTTCATGGAATTCTACCGAGTACGACAACATAGAAAGTGTTATACTGGACTCGTCCACTATATGGGTGCCCACTCTACGTATTTTGGTTGGAAGCAAAGAGTCTCACCTGTATGAAATGAACAACAAACTTGTGGTCAGCTCCAGCGGCGTAGTTCTAGCCCAGACTATAAGCTACATCACATTCCGGTGCAAAATAGATGTCAAAAAATATCCGTTTGATTCGCAGACCTGTGCATTCGGAATCTACAAGGAAAATATTATGATTGCTAAAATTAATGTGGATCCGAACTGTGAACGCTCATCAGCAAGTAATCAAGACTACATCACTGAAGGAGAATGGGAAACGTTAGATTATTTTTGTGAGACGTTTCAGGATCTGAATCACGAGAAGTATCCTCGATACTCATTCGTTGTCAGCAGACGTAGGGTTTATTACGTCATCACCGTGGTGTTCCCCATGGTTCTGACGTCAGTGATGATCCCGCTTGTGTTTCTAATCCCGACAAAAACCGGAGAGAAGATTTCCTACCTGGTGACCATGTTCACATCCACAGCAATATTTCTAGGCTACATCAGGTGAGGGAGTTTGTGTCAATTAGAGATTCACTAGCTATATTTCTAAGCTACATCAGGTGAGGGAGTTTGTGTCAATTAGTAATATTTCTAAGCTACATCATGTTTGTGAGTGTTTTTCAATTAGAGTTTTATTAGCAATATTTCTAAGCTACATCAGGTTAGTGAGTCTGTGTCAATTAAAGTGTTACTCAAAGGGCAGCATAAGACACATTTTGATTAGCTTAGGGCCTATTCAAAGATAAATATATCAATGGGCTATGTAAGGATGTTTATTCATTGCTTCTTTTTTTTTTAATATTCTAGTCTTGTCTTGCTTTTATCTTGCAGTACCGTGATGCCGAGGAGTCTGTCTGACACCCCGTACTTGGCAGTTCTACTCCTAGAAGTCTTGTGTGAAGGGCTGTTGGCGATGCTAGCTACTCTCTGGGTCATCAATAAATCTGACAGCGTTCAATTTGTGAGTTGAAAAATAGGATTTTTTTGATATATATATATAGGTAGACATGTTTTCTGGCATTCGATATATGGGTAGAAATGTTTTAAGGTATTGAATATGTGAGTATAAATTCTTTATTGCTTTAAATATGCGGGTAGAAGAGTTTTATGGTGTTCAATATGTGAATTAGGGGACGCAGTGGCTGAGCGTTAAAGCACTTGGCTTCTGAACCAGGGGTCCAGGGTTCGAATCCTGGTGAAGACGGGGATTAATTTCGGGAATTTTCGGCGCCTATGTGTCCACCCAGCTCTAATGAGTACCTGACATTGATTGGGAAAACGTAAAAGCGGCCTTAATTTATCAGTAATAAGTTTAATTAAGAATTAGACTATACATTAAGAAAGCCCATCTTCGTTTATTACAGAGTGTTCCAAAAAGTTTAACGAAGGCCGACAACTCCAAAGTTTTTGATGAAAACCACAAAGACACAACTACAATAGAGTCCCCTGACACTTTAGAAACTCGGACAACTCTGAAAGTTTATCACCAGTTGAGGATAAAGCGAGTCGACAGAATCTTGTTTATTAGTTTCACGAGTGTTGAATTATTTTTTCTCTGCTTCTTATTTTTCGCAACGGGATGGATTAATTAGATCTGGTATATTCGTGAATGGGTTAATTAAATCTGCACTATTCGGGAATGGATTATTTAGATCTGGTCTTTTCAGGAATGGATTAATTTTTAGACCTGGTAAATTTTGGAGTAGCTTGATTGGATCTGGTCTATTCGGGAATGGATTATTTAGATCTGCTCTATGCGGGAATGGATCAATTAGATCTGCTCTATTCGGTAATGGATTAATTAGGTCTGCTCTATTCGGGAAAGGATTAATTACATCTTCTGTATTTGGGAATGGATTAATCAGAGCTGTTCTATTTGGGAAAGGATTAATTACATCTTCTGTATTTGGGAATGGATTAATTAGGTTTGCTCTATTCGGGAAAGGATTAATTACATCTGCTGTATTTTGGAATGGATTAATTAGAGCTGGTATATTCACAGAGTAATTTTAAGCTGACAAGTGAAGTTGTCGCCAGAGGAAAATAGAAGAAGTCTAAGAAAATTGCTGTAGTCAAAGAAAACAGTGCTCTTGGAATGGAACGGGTAGTCAGTGCAGGACTCTGCTTGATAGAGAAAGGCATCCGTCAGAGAACTGCATTGGCTAAATATTCGCATCGGCTTAAGAATGATATAACGAAAGAAGGGTGCTAGCTAGAAATGGCCACTGGCCAGAGAAGGGTATTAGCCAAAGGAGAAAGTGATATAGGCAAGAGAAGGATATAGTCCATAAATGGGCATTGGTCAGAAAAAGTTATGAAAAAGTTTTGTCGCTTTGAAATAACAACAGAGCGAGCATAAAGCAATGTACAACGTCGCCTGGTGATTACAGATGCCCGATCTGTGACATGTGTTTCAAGGATTGGCCTATTTAGTTACACACTAAGTTGCAAAGGGAAAAGCTTGTCCCTCGAAACGTAAATGCAGTGGCGTAGCTAGGGTGGGGGGAGGTGGGGAAGGAGAATTTGAACAAAAATCGGGACCTCACTTGAGGGGGGGGGGGCAAATTAGTGTTTTTCACATTAAAAATTAAATATAACGCAAAATACAAGGACCCCCACTGAGGTCAAGCCCCACGGGGCCCATAAACGATGGGAAACTCCTAGCTATTTTGTCCGCGCTATTTTGTCGGCGCTATTTTGACGGGTCACCACATTTTCTCTATATGTTCTATACAAATTACGCAATACGTAAGGTTGTCACGTGATACGTAATTTTCATTATTTTATCAATATTATATGACGTGGCTAAATGTGTATATTGTTATAAACCTGGTGGTGGCACAATTGGGGGTAGTGGCATGTGTACTCAGCCGACACAAATCGCCCCAGGCCAGACGAGCGGTCAAGCGTGAAGAGTTACGACGGTCAGCCGAGACGAGTCGGTTCGCGAAGAATCGCGTCGTGAACAGAGCTCAGTAGTGTCACGAGAATTATAGTCATCTGACCACCTAGAAACGTCAAGGGGCGTTCTGTCCGGTTCGAGAAGGCTAGCAGGGACCCTATATAAAGAGCAGATTGTCGCAGTCAAGACGGTCGAGAAAGAGATCCAGAAAAACGGGTCCCTTGAAAGGGGTTCAAGACAGAAGGTTCAGAGCACGGTCGACTACAGCACAGTTCAGCGGTGTGGTTCTGTACGGAGCATTACGACGGTTCAGTGCGGAGTACTGTAGAGTACAGTTGAGACGGCTGGCGTCTTGATCTTGGTCTGTGATCGAGTCCGACACAACGAGCCTAGTGTGTGAAGTCAGTCCTGAACTGTTGAACCCAGTGCAAGCCCGGAACGAGACGGAAAGACCAGTGCAAGAGTTGATACGGCGAAACGGTGTTAACGGAAAGCTTTTTTTACAGTTTTATGTTACGGGCTGCCAATTGTACAGTATTGGCTGTTATTTATTTGGACATTAAACCTTTACGTTATTTTGGACCCCTGACTTGTCAAGTTCTTTAAGTTGGTGGTGTATGGTGCAGTTTGCAGAGAGCCTGGATAGTGAGATTCGTAACAATAATTACAATTGGTGAATGAAGTCCATTCAATTTAAATGCTTGGATAATAAATCCTCCATTAGATTTTTTTTTATTCAGTAGTTCAAAAGGTCTATACATATTCAAAAGCAAAGAAAATACATTTCATGGTCTTTCACGACAAGAAATATCGTGCTACCCCAGAAATTGTTCATAGTTCATTTATTTGTTCTATTTTCCCGCTGTAGTAGACATCATGGCTATCGTAATTTGTTTACTACACATGTACAAACACATGTATTACACATGTCCTCACATGCCAAACGATGAAGCAGAGATTCTTCCGAAGACAGTCGTCTACAGTTTCCATGGAAGCCTGGATAGCAAGAAACAAAAAAATCCCGGAAACACAATCCTTAATGGTTTTTTGTTTACCAGCTGATAGATCAGAGTGACTTCCCATTGTTCTAATGTTTTCATATCCAACACCAGTGTATTTTTTTTTTTTTGTGACAGTACACACCTGTACGGCATACCGGTATCTTTTTTTTAATGTGAGGTACAAATTAATTTTCTTCTTTTTTTAAAGTTTATTATTATTTTTCTTAGTAATTAATAGTTAGGCAATCCATCACTGAGTACCGGCACCTATTTTTTTTAACAAAAAAAAAAGCACTGTTCAACACTATGTATAGTGGAACCTCGAGATACAAGCTGCTCAAGATACAAGTAATTCGAGATACAAGCATCGTCGATAGCGGAATTTCTGTTCATTTTGCGAGCGACAATTCGAGTTACGAGTCGAGCTTAAGAGCTAAAACCTATCGACGATGATCCTGCGAAATCGGATCTTTCCGTTTTCACTCGCAATAGGAACCATATTTGCCAGCGGGAAAATATGTATCAGCCACTACTCGTTTAGAGCTCAGAAAGTAGAAGATAAAATGAAAATCTGACATCACGATAATATAGGTCATTCAAAGTTCTGATGCAACGGCTACTTTTTTTTTTCTAAAAGCTCAAAATCTAATTTTTAAAAATCATTTATAAAAGCAGTTTTTTTATAGAGAAAAACCTAATTAGTATGCGTTATAAATTAAACCTAATTATTAATGTTGTACATTTCATTTTATGTCACGTTTTTGTTGTTCCAAGATAAGAGTACACATTATCCAAGGAACCAACCCAAAAAAAGGCAAAGTAAACAGGCCCAATGCCTAAGGATTGCTATGATGATAAGCTAAAATTTAATAGCGTAAATTCTGAGGTTTTCTTTATTAAAACTCTGGTTGCTTTTAAAGGGGAGACAATCATTTACCATATATATATAGGCATTATTTAACACATCATTATGCAAACGATTGTAGGTGCTTTTACCAAAAATTTATTTTTTTATATTTTAATTGTTAAGTTATGTAATTTATGTTATACAAAGTACTATATCTACACACAAACAATGTTTACTAATTTTTAAAGAGAAAAAATATATTTAGTATGCATTATAAATGGCACCTAATTAAAGACAATTAATAATTTTATAAGTAAATTTTTTTTGTCACCATTGCTTCGCATCGATATATAATATCGGAAAACTTATTACAGCATCAATTATATTAGATCAGTACGTCCAGATTCACATCTAACTTAAACTTCACCTACGTTCTACACCCTTCCTTTGATCTGCTGGACCGCTAGGGCACTACATAAGATCTGTCGATCCCTTATCTGGATTCTTATCAGTCATTTGTTTTTGATAATTTCATTCGGATGTTCTTTCTGAAAATATTGAAACCAGCCTGTGTGGATCACTTCTGGGGCCGATTTTAAGTTTGTGTTTCCACACAAACTGTCTTTGTAACCTTGTTTATTTTATTGTTTATGTATGCGTGCTTCATGAGCATTTATTAATTTATAACATGTTTTTTTTTTCAGCATTTAGGTCACTTTGGGACTTTATATAGTGTTACAACCAATGAATCGGGTTTACTTTATTTTATATTGGAAAAACTCGTTTGAGATACGAGTAATTCGACTTACGAGATCGGGTCTGGAACGAATTAAGCTCGTATCTTGAGGTTCAACTGTACTTAAGGCTGGGCTGATCAATGCAGACAATGTTCCTGAACATCACTCACTCATATCGATGTGGATGAGGCGTGTGTACGGCGCCATTGTATACAGATCCAAGGAAACTTTATTAGCCTGACCGTTTCTCCACATCAACATCGGGGAGCCCCCCCCCTCCATAAAGTTGGCATAACTGCACCGGCTTCAGGATGTTAACCTTTCATCAAAGCAAGATTGAAGCCAAACAGCATTGCGGTTGGCTTATGTGAAATTTAGTGGACTAGATGAAGACAAGAATGTCTGATCTTCACCAGTTGACACCGAGAGGTTCTGGAATTCTGTTCGAATCCCCCAAAAGAAATATAATATATAATGTATCTTTGCGTAACCATTTTGTTTAGATAGCGTCCTCCTTCTAATTAAATTTTTTATTTTTTTTTTTTTAATTCAGATACTTTTATTTACAGTAACACACAAGACAAACAGGCTGACGATGTAGGTCATGTAAAATTGCCATAATCTACTTTACTTCGGAGAAGGTTATTGAGGCGTTGTATATAGTTCAAGATTAAATACACTGTTCATTGTAATATACCTGCCGGAGTTCATAAATTATAGAGTCATAGTTGCAGATATAGTAGCATGAGCGAAACAACAACAGTTTTTCATGTTCTTTCAATGAGCGAAGAGCCAAAATTGTTTATCGCTTTATGATTGTGTTGATGTGTGTACCAGTTGACAGATCAGGCATTCGCTCCCCACCCTACAATACTGTTGAGTATTGAAGGTTAATGTGAAGTTGTGAACAGTTCATATTCACATACATTGTTTATTGTAGTATATCCGCTGGAGTTCATCAATCAGTTGACTTAACCAACTTCTTGCACTAGACCAGTATCTCACACTTTACAATGAAAAGTTGGGCTGATCAACAATGCTCCTGGACGTTGCA
>JADKLZ010000687.1:37369584-37382375 GCA_021533235.1 Biomphalaria straminea | reverse complement strand
TCTATCTATCTATCTATCTATCTATCTATATCTATCTATCTATCTATGTATCATCTATCTATCTATCTATCTATTTATCATCTATCTATCTATTTATCATCTATCTATCTATTTATCATCTATCTATCTATCTATCCATGTATCATCTATCATCTATCTATCTATCTATTTATCATCTATCTATCTATTTATCATCTATCTATCTATCTATCGATGTATCATCTATCATCTATCTATCTATCCATGTATCATCTATCATCTATCTATCTATCCATGTATCATCTATCTATCTATCTATCTATCTATCTATCTATCTATCTATCTATCTATCTATCTATCTATCTATCTATTGCAGCACGGTGATGCCGAGAAGTCTGACTAACCTACCGTACCTAAGTATGCTGCTAGTAGAGGTACTGACTGAAGGGTTCTTTGCGGTGCTGATAACTCTCTGGGTTGTTAATAAATTCGATGGCATTCACTATGTGAGTATAAACTTAATTAAGAAATAAATCTTAACGTGTTATAGTCGCCAAATGTGGCTCCAGTCTTCTTGAAAATGGACTGTAAAGTCCAGAAGACTAAAGTCGTAGTCTTTGAAGATGGTCATAAAATTAGAAAGGCTAAAGTCGTAGTTGCTGGTTAATAATATGTTGAAATGCAACCATATTAACAATATTTAAACCAACACTTAAATATCATTAATTTATCTGGATGCAGGAAGAATAAGCCCAAACTATATTTCTGTATGAATTATGGAAAATGATAGTAGTTATTACTATTCTTATTCTTCTAGAAATACAGTGAATGTCACGAGCCCATTTCCTGGTGCTATGTTGGAAAACAAGACATCATTATATTAGAAAACAAAATATCATTATATTGGCATTCAAGATATTATTACTTTAATAAATTGATGTTAAATAAACAAAACTCTTGATCATTATAAAGGTCCAGTAGATGTACTATTTGATGTACATGAATTATTACTTAAATATACACGTTTTTATAATCTTTATTTATAGAAAGATATTAAAGAAACAGAAAAGAAGAACCAAACTAAACTTGCTGACAAAAACGACAAAGAAACATGTCTGGACAAGAAACTGGACACCGAGAGATCTGCTGAATGTAAAAGTTTTGACCAACAAATGGCGCAACTGAAACGTCTGGACAGGATTCTATTTCTTTTGTTTGCTAATGGTCAAATTATGTTTCTTATATTTCTATTTTTAGCTACAGAATGGATTCAGTAGATAGATAGATAGATAGATAGATAGATAGATAGACAGATAAATAGATAGATAGATAGATAGATATATAGATAGATAGTTAGTGAAAAGGCATTGGCTATGTTTTATCACGCCCACATCTGCAATATTTTAAGTTTTAATATGACAGCCTGGTATGGCAATCTGAACATTAGAAATAAAAAGAAACTCCAAAGAATGCTAAATGCTGCTGGTAAAGTTATCGAAAAAAAAACAAACCTCATTCGGGCAGCTGTTTGAGACAAACATTCACAAAAAAGCTAAAAAGATTCTGGAAATAAAAAATCACCCTTTGGGTCAGGATTTTGTGATTTTACCATCACAAAAGAGATACAAGACACCGATAGCAAAGACTAACAGACACAAGCTCTCTTTTGTTCCCCTGGTAATGAAATCATTGAATAGAAATAATTTGATATAAACATAAACTATTTTTTCACATGTAAATTTTGAATGAGTCAGGTATGAATGTTTTTTTTAGGCTTGATGTTTTGTTTGGTGTAATGCACAAATTGTAAGACAAATTTCCTCACGGACAATAAAGATTATTATTATTATTATTAGATAAATAGTTAAATAAATAAATAGATAGATAGATAGATAGATAGATAGATAGATAGATAGATAGATAGATAGTATGCTGGCATTTTTGTAATGTTTCTTTAAAAGGAAAAGCAATAAAAAGGCTTTTTATATCTCTTATAAGCATGTCTTGGTGACTTTTGTTTTATGGACAAATCAAAGATATAGGGCCAATATAGGGCCTACATACACTGTCAAGTCAAAGTGAAATCGTTGAGCTGTTGTTGTAATGTACAAAGCAATTGTAAGTTGTGTGTTGTTGGCAGGTTTAGTTAAGACGATGACGTTTTTTTTTTCCGTAAGCTATAAAAATAGTTTAGATGATGATAGAAAAGGGAGGCAATAGGTAGTATTTAAAGAATTGTTTATTTAGTTTTGAGATAGATCTGAGACTAGAGTAAATGAATTTAAATTGAATTTTATTGTACATTTATGTGTATATTATTAGAGCAGTTCCAAAATAAAAGCTTTGTACTTATTTGTGTAGTTTTAGTTTTAGGTTTCTACTTTCAACTAGTATCTCCAAAGTCGCTATTTTGTTTGAAAATTCTTATATTAAAGGTTTTTAACTGCATCTAAACATAGGTGCACACTACCATTGATATACATACTACACATGAGGACCGGTCACTTCTACATCAAAGTGAATATCATAGAATGCTGGGTTGGTGCTTCCTGGAGTCACACCACACACCTGACAAACGTAGATCTTACAGATTGACTTAAATCCATTTAGCAGACCAAATATAAAGCTAATTAATGACAGTAATAATACTGCACTCCTTGGCAGTTACATAATCCAATACGAAACATAATCACATCCGCATAACAGAGGCATCAAATATATCCCAACATGTTAAGGGGAAACTCCGATGGTTTTGACAATTTTTGATATAATATGTGTTTTGATTCACAGATAATGAATATATCATTCTTTTTTTTTAAATTTGAAATAATAACTTAGTAATTGATGTTTTTCTGACGTTATTTTTCTGCGCATCCAAACAGTGAGACTTTCACCGGGTTTCTATGTGACGTCACACTAACCTATTAATTTTATCTATTGACTTATTTTATAGCGTGAGACCATAGATACAAAAGCTCATTAAAAAAATAAATCGCCGTCTATACGGTTAGATCTAGGATCTTGTAAGCAAAGAACAAAATGCGTATTAAAAGGAGATTTACATGCTTGACTAACCACGGCAGTGTATATTTTCTCGCCTGACCACTTAACACACAACAAACATTATCGCTTGGTTGTCTTGTCATGACCGACTGACTACACGTAGTCTAGACTAGCCTTACACTGACCAGTTTGTTCGAATCTGTCAGACACACGATATATTTACTTCTTGGGATAGGGAGAGGTTTAGATGAAAATGTTTTTTTTTTTCTCGAGTTGGTTATCCTAATGCTTTTACATCTCTCTCTCTCTATATAAAACAATTGCATAGCTCTGGACTATACCGTCACTAAGCCTAGGAGCCTGACAGCTACTGTAAGAAAGAAGCGATACGATTGGTTAAATCTAGTTTCCCTTTCAGTATTGTTGATGGAAGTGACGTATGTCTATGATAAAAACAGAATTTAAAAGAACCCCGTTTTTTAGGAGGCGTGGCAAATTTACTGTCCAATTTATTAAATATAAAATTTTCTAAGCATTTAAATAAAAAATGATATAATGTTTACTATTACAACTTTTTACGCAGAATTTAAATATATGTCAATAACTAAAATTTGAAAAACTATGAGAGTTTCCCTTTAAGTATTCAGAATTGACTACAAGTAACGTCCGCATCAGAGCGGGTAACACATACTTCAATGATAAATATACAGCGCTCAGGTTAGAGAAACAACTAATGGAAATATATGTAATGTCTCGAGTTACCACTGGCTTCGACGACCCAAAAGCTACTAACTCAAACTTACAGCTCTACTCTCTAAGTCATTACTGTCCGTACCGACCAATAGATACTGTCGACTGCCCTGGACCAAAAGATACTGCTAACTGCACTGGAGCAAAAGATACTACCGACTGCCCTAGACCAAAAGATACTGCTAACTGCACTGGACCAAAAGACCTGGACCAAAAGATACTACCGACTGCCCTAGACCAAATGATACTACCGACTGCCCTAGACCAAAAGATACTGCTAACTGCACTGGACCAAAAGATACTACCCACTGCCCTAGACCAAAAGATACTGCTAACTGCCCTGGACCAAAAGATACTACCGACTGCCCTGGACCAAAAGATACTACCGACTGCCCTGGACCAAAAGATACTACCGACTGCCCTGGACCAAAAGATACTACCGACTGCCTTGGACCAAAAGATACTACCGACTGCCCTGGACCAAAAGATACTACCGACTGCCCTGGTCCAAAAGATACTACCGACTGCCCTGGACCAAAAGATACTACCGACTGCCCTGGACCAAAATATACTATTTAACTGAACTAAAAGTCAATATATTCATACTTACTTCCTATTTCTATATCAGGAGATCCTCGTCTTTTCACCCTCTTAACCCGAGGTGAACATTTAACAGGCAATGTCAACCTAGACTGTGACACATACAAAATTGTAATATCTGATCAACACAATCTCATCGTAACATCAACAATGACAACGTTGTCATCTGGAAACGCAAACAGATCGTCACATCATAGAAAGAGAATTTCTAGAAATCACTTTTCCTAGTTCCTGTACTAGAGGATGCCATGCTATGCATGTCCTTCAAAGCTGCATTCTTTACAAAGAGGCCCGAACAAGACACTGACCCCAAAACACCCATATAGAAAGAAAACTATAAGGAGAGCTGCCTCATTTGGAAACCACTGCGCAGTTCATCTAGTAAATTGATCAAGTCATCTGAACGCTATAATATAATAATGAGATACAGGAAGAAGAAGAAAGGCTTATGGAATTCAAGGATTTAGTTCTAAGGCTGAACATTGAAATGTTGAATTATTTCCTCTTGGTCTTTCTATACATATTTTTGTATCTAGTCCGCATCAGAGCGGGTAACACATACTTCAATGATAAATATAAAGCGCTCAGGTTAGAGAAAAAACTACTGGAAATATATGTAATGTCTCAAGTGACCCAGGCACCTGGGAGACAGAGGCACATGACAGAGTATCATGGCGCCGCGCTGTGAGATCCGGCGCACAGGTTGCTGAGGAAAAAAGAACAACGCTTGCGAAAGAAAAACGCCAGAGAAGGAAAGCAAGGCAAACGACACTAGCTCCAGCTGGAATTACCTGCCCAGAGTGCGGCCGAACATTCCGGGCTCGCATAGGTCTCACCAGCCACATGAGGAGGCACAAAACCCCAGTGCAAAGCCCTCAGCCCACTGGATGACAAAGTGGTCATCATCGAACCACGATGGACGAACTATATATTTGACTTAAATGTCTGGATATTAGCTGTGGTCGGAACGATGTCACCCACACATCAGCCCCAGCCCTCTCCTCGCAGCTGATGTATCCAAAGGAACGGCTAGTGTCGATACAATTTGGGGTCAGCGGCGTCGCAGACTGTGCCAGGGTGAATTAAAAAATTTGAAAAATACAAACACTTGTTGAAAACAACAAAGCTAACAATATATTAGATCTATACATATATTATTATTATTATTATTATTATTATATTGATCTACATCGACATTTCACTACTAAAATGCTGACAGAACAACAAGAAATGTATTGTATTGGGATGAAGTTTAAATTAAAAGAGATTTGAATTGCTTGTGAAAACATGAATGAAATTTATTTCTTTGCATATGTTAGAAACTATCTTTGAATTTCTTTGGAACATAAACAATCACAAAATAGTAACAAAGATAGCTGACCCGTAAAATTCTTCGAATTGCCAAAGTAAGAATTGTACAATACATTGTATATATGTTATGCTATTTTTAATTTAAATTTAGAAAACGAATTTTCAAGACAAAAAGTGCAAAAATTTGATCATTTAAGTCTCTAGAGTTCTGTATGTCATTGTACTACGAAAATAAAGGACGGAAAGGCCAACGCATAGGCATAGCAAAATAGAGACTGGATAAAGGAAGTAACTTTATGTAACTTGAAAACATGTATAATATATCTATTGAATTCGGATTTCCGAATTAAGAGAAATTTAAAAATTGCATGATCTTCAGTCTTAGAGATTAAACAAAATTTATAGACATAAAATAAAGTACACACAATTTCAATTCACAAATTTTCATTTTATAAAACTCTCTTATTGGCCAGTCTATATTTATTTATGTCTACGGACCAAAGTCAAAGAATGATAACTGTCGAAAAAAGTTGCAATTTATTTTTAATGTATATAAATATTACTAGATTAACCATTGTTTAGGTCGATACTCTATGAAGATAAAATATAATCTTCATTCTTTTAAATACCGTTTTATATTATATAAATTGTTTTCATTTTTACACATTTTACAAGTTGTAAGAAATATTTGTGAAATAAAGCAGAAAACATTTTTTGGATTTATCTTTCGAAAATCAAATTAAAGTGAAATGTTTTTAAAACCTCAAATTTACAGATTTGTATCAGCCGCGCAGCAATCACATAGAGTGCTAGACACTGGAGGTTAAAGTAGTGGGTTCAAATCTAGAAGAAGCATTTTTTTTTACTTTCTTTCCTATTTTGCTCTAAAGTCTTCTGTGTGACATCTGGGATCGTGACTCTCTTGTGTACCTGACTTAAGTTAGAGAAAGTAGAGGCGGTTGGTCGATGTGCTGGCGATATGACATCCTGCTCATTATCAGTTGTCCATAGAAACGTATGACCTTAACATCATCTACCCTATAAATCGCAAAGGCTGAAAGGGTAACTTTACTTTTAAAAAAAGGTCCACACAACCCCCCCCCCCCCCCCATGAAAATATTGATCGCGGAGGGGATTTCTATATACAAAAAATATCAGTGACTGTTAGCTACATTATAAATAGTGTTGAAACCTAACTTCAAAATGCTGTCTTTATGATACAAACTGCTCAACCCATTAATTCCACCAGATAGCTAGTTAAATACATATGAAGCTAAGTACACAATTACGCAAAAAAAAAAAATCCAGTAAACGCCGAGTTTAAATGTTAACCTTGTACACAAACCTGCCAATCGTACACATTTTGTTTGATGTACTAATGGGTTTCTTTTATTCACAACTCATTGAGGCACGAAGCGATAATTTTGTTCTTTTGTCTGATATGTTTTGTTTTTTTTTTGAAACATTAAATAGCTTGAAAATATAATGTCGACCAAGAGGCGCCTGTGTTATTAATCGTATATATATTTGCTAGGAAAAATTTGAGAAATGCTCCTTATTTTTTGTCCTAGCGCTATTAGAGCATAGAATGGGTTGCCTGAGTCAGCCAGAAAAAAACAATCATTTGTCAGAGTTTAAGTCATTGATTAACTTGCATGACTAGATTGACCTAGAAACACGCATACGACGTAATAAACTGTTTTGAAGTAACGTCTGTATTTTATAACATAAGATACATGTGTATTCTTTAAAAGCGTCAGCTAAAAGTTTAATTATGTCCCATTCTTTGGTTGTGATAATGTTCATGATGACAATTGACATTGCTCATATGCATAGCCAAAAAGTGTCCAATTACGCGCTAATCAGAAATGACCTACTGAATAGGTCAGTCGCAGTTCACAAAATTTCCCCGGAGCTGGATTGTACCGTAGATCGACCTTTTGAATTGAACTTTAAGTTATTTCTAATTGATGTTATGGATGTTGATCAGATCAATCAGGTAAAAACACAAAATAATAATACTTGTAATTAGCTCATTAAGTAAATTAAAATATAGTTCCCCATTCAGACCCTGTGGTCTATAGGACAGATGATGTAAAGGTCATTTGTTACTGCGGCCGACGGCTAACGAGGATGTCGTGGGCCAGTACAACGACCAACCGCCTTTACTTTTCCTCAACTGAAGTCAGGTACCTATTAGAGCTGGGTGGACTCAGAGGTGCCCAAAGTTCCCGAAATAAAAAAATTACAGTCTTCACCAGGATTCGAACCCAGAACCTCCGGTTTCCTCAACCGTGTCTCCATCAAGGCATTACTTATTTGATGAATAGAAAAAAATAGATAGAGTCTGACAAAAAAGATATATTTACCAGTAACTCATAGAAAATAAAAAGTTTGTTATATTGAATAAATAGTTCTATACTTCGATTTTAATTTTAGCATCACCTGGTTATGGGAAAAACAAAACTGCTTAACATAATATATCAGATGGTGGAGAGAGTATTTTGAAAGGCTTTTAGTTATGTACTTTTGGGGTTGAAATTTGGATTTTATTAATACAGTTCGCAATATTTGACATAATCATAATTTTGATTAAATGTTCAATATATTTTTTTTTCACCTAATTTTATTAAATTTTACATAATAATCATAAAGCTATACACCGAGTCTGAAGACTGATAAATTGTACAGTATTTCCCGTGGCTACGCAGTCTCAACTGCGACTAACATAGTATGGTACATTTAGCGCAGACCTAACCGTTGTCCACTGACATGAATGATGCATACATGTTCAATTATCTAAGGGTACACAAAACCCTACATATTTAGCCGTATCTGTAAATAATGTATGATTTATTTCCCTTGTTAGTATCAAACAAAATAATTAATTACAAGTAATGTTTTTATGTCATGTCTATGTCAATGAAATATTTTACAAAGTTTCAACTTGATCCGAGCATGGATGTGGGAGAAATAACGTATACACACTTTTTTTTTGCCAGACAGACAGACTGACAGACTTGATACAATCTTTGTAAAAAAAAAACTTGGATCTTCGTCTCGACCACTCCGCGTAGCGGCAACATTTGAAGAACACGTATTTAAAGACGACTTATAACTAAATTTGTAAAAGTGCTCGTTTTCACTAGAACCAATTAGAGAATGGAATGGGTTGCATGAATCAGCCAGGAAAACCAACAACTTAGTAGAGTTTAAGTCTTTGATTAACATGCATGACTAGATTGGCACGTGAAATGCATAGGACATAATTATCTTTTTTTTTTTGAAGTTACGTCTGTAACATATAAGATAAAAAGATAACATTATTACCTAACACATTAACTTGATTAACATTGCTGTTTATTTGTCTATTATCTTCTCAATACCAAGCAAATGACCATTATAGCTCACGTGCAGACAGAATGGAATCAGACTGACCTATCCTGGAACAAGACAGACTACGACAACATGGAGGTCGTTCTCTTAGAGTCGTCTGCTGTATGGACACCAGCGATATTCGTCATAATAGGAGACAAGGAATCGATTACGTTTAAGCTGAACGACAATCTGATAGTGACATCAAACGGGAATGTAAAGTCCATGATCCAGCGATATATAACATTTCGATGCCAAATCGATTTTCACAAATATCCTTTCGATACCCAAACTTGCAGCTTTGGCTTTTATAAAGAGGATCTTCATATTTTCGGTTCAACGCTGAAGGCTAACTGTAAAGTTGAACGCGTTCCCACTAACGACTACTCTATTCAAGGCGAATGGAAGCTCATGGACTTCTACTGCCACATGAGGCGAGACTTGAACAATGTGACATATTACTTCTACCGGGTGGTGGTCAAACGCCGTTATGTGTACTACGTCATCACCGTGGTGTTCCCCATGGTTCTGACGTCAGTCATGATTCCGCTGGTGTTTCTGATCCCGATAAAAACCGGAGAGAAGATTTCCTACCTGGTGACCATGTTCACATCCACAGCAATATATCTGAGCTACATCAGGTGAGGGAGTTTGTGTCAATTAGAGTTTCACTAGCAATATTTCGAAGCTACATCAATTTTTTTCAATATATGTTGCACTAACAATATTTCTAAGTTACATCAAGTTCGTGATTTTAGTCAATTAGAGTTTCTTTAGTAATATAAGCTATAAAAGTAAAAAAAAAAGTAAAGTGTCCCCTTCAGAACTTGCGATCTATGGGCAGATATGTTAAGGTCATCTGTTGTTTTTTTTTTTTTTGCCAACGGTTAAAGGGCAGGGTGTCATGTCCAACCGCCTTTACCTTCCCCAACTAAAGTTAGGTGGAGTTGGATTGACTAAGGGATGCACTAAAAATGCCGAAATTAAAAAATCCCAGTCTTCCCCGGGATTCAAACCCAAGACCTCATGTTTGGAAGCCGAGCGCTTAGCCACTCGACCACAGCGTCCCCAATAAAAGCTATATCAAGTAGGTAAGTTTCTGTCCATCGGGGGTTTCACTAGCAATAAATTATCTCTTCTTTTGATGTAGTGTTAAAATTACTTTAATAGCTATTGATCATGATATTTGTGTGACAATGTTGTGACATTATATTAGAACAGTGATGCTCAACCTATCTCGGGCGGCGGGCCATTTTAATGTCCGACACTCGAGTCGCGGGCCACATGAAGAAAGGGGGGAATTATACAATAAACCAATTTTTATTAGAAACCAGTGAATCTAGCATTTACATTAATTCATGAGAAGTTTATCCTAAACTACTTTTAAATATCCGGCTGCTTAGTTGAGAGCCAAATTGACGAATTGAATCTAGAATTCTTGATTTTTGAGTATGAGACGATACGATTACGTCCCTGGAAAAGTTTGTTCCCACTAATAAGTGCTTGTAATTATTGTGATCAGTTTATTCAAGAAACACGGAGTAGAAATCAATAGTCTGCATCACACCATCACTTGAAATTTATCAAGCAAAGATGTCTTGTTTGTAAGTCTATCAGTCTCAATTGTAGCTATGTCTGTGCACTTGACACAGTGGCCTCAGATGGATTTTAGAGACGATGAATATTGTTCAATCTGACCACGATCATCAGACATGGTCCAGACAACATTTTGTCGCATAGATATTGTTGGGGAATAATTCAACGAGATTTGATTTTAAAAAAAAAGCTATTGCTGTCAACTATAGCTGTCACCCCCACTAATTTCTCCAAAGGAAAACGATTTTCTGTGATGGTTGAAACTTTTAGCCAGTGCTTCGCCACTGGCGATCCCATGCATCTCCAAATAGCTACTACTTTTGTTATTTCAAAAGTTATGTTTCTATAGCGAATAAATGCCAAGATTTTGAGCGGTATCAGATATGTCGGTACACTCGTCAGCGTGGTCGAGATGCTTGAACTTAACTTGGCGTGGCTACCTTAGAAGGGGGCTCGAGGTTCGACACCAGACTCGGGCAGAGTTGTGTTTAATGAGCGTCTAAAGGCAGAACGGAAAACAAATCCCCATCCCCTCACAGGTCCACAAATGAGATTGGACCAAAGCGCTCTGAGCATGAAAGTAGCGCTATATAAAAGCCATAATAATATAATAATAAATACAGCTGACTTATTTTCTTTTATACTCTCATCAATCCTCCACTCTATGTGTAATCTAACAATCGCATCTCCAACCCAGGATGCCGCCTTATTTGTTTACTTTTTTTATTTCATAAAGCTGTTTAATGTTATGTTCTTTAAAGAGAGACGCTCTAGTTATAAAATAAATATGTTGGCCCGCAGGCCGTATTTTGATCATCACTGCTTTAAGAGAATATTTTTTCAACATTCTAATTTTTTTGCATTTTTTAAACATTTTTTCCCAATGCTTTGGCGGGCCGGATAGAAGCACGTCGCGGGCCGGATCTGGCCCGCGGGCCGTAGTTTGGGCATCGCTGCTATAGCCTATACTGTCATTGACAATATGAAACAGATTATTATTTGAACTTAATCCGAGAATGTGAGAAAAAAAAACGAGTCCTAAATGTGTACTACACAGATGTAAAAAACTGAACCATAATTTCCATAATCTTATAATACAATAACAAAACTTAATAAAATACTCAGAAAGACACAAAGATTAAGGCACAGTCCTCGTTCCATATGCTATGACACATTTTTACAAATGCTCCTTCTTCCCTAGAGCTATGGGATGGGTTGCCTGAGAAAGCTAGAAAAAAAAAACAATGACTTGGCAGAATTTAGGTCTTTGGTTAACATGCATGTGTATTTTTTATGTAATGTCTGAAGTTTATAAGATAAGAAAAAAAAGAGGAAGTTAATATAGGCTTTGTAAAAAAAAAAGATTATGACGCCATGCATTTATGAGATCTAGAATTAAGCCAATAGAATTAGTTGACTTAACAAATAACATTTTCTAAATCTTAAAGTATAATTTGGGTTCGTGAAGTTATTCCTCTTTGATCCATAAATAACCTGCTCGGACATTTTATTCTCGAATTTCTCTTGTGTCACTTATCGGTTATAATGCCTTTATTCAGGTCGTACATTCTCAATGGCTGGGTGGACACGGTTCTCGGAAATGGTTTTAACAATTTTCCTAGAAATTTAAAAGTGGATGTATTTCGTTGGGAAAAGAGTGACCTACCTCCTTTACCACAATGGGAAAACTATATTTTGTTTTAATTTTTCAAAGTATATAAAAGAAATTAATTTAAAAAAAGACATATCATTATTAAATATTTCCTCATGTAAAGGCGGAGAATGGGGGAGGGTAAAATTTGTTTCCCTTTCTTGAAAATCTAATATTCATTACTTATAAAGTTAAAAATAGTCGCTCTATAAGATTGACTGCTGTCAATCAGGACAAGAACATAGCGATAGAGAAACGCATTCGTCCCTTACACGGTCAGACTATATCAACGCCGTCCGTTAATCAGGATACATGAAAAGGACCAAGGTGCCTGTGTGTAGTCGCTGAATGAACTCTTTATGTTGTGTCTGTTGTATTTATGTGTATGTTTCTGTTGTGTTGTCTTTATATAAGAAAAGAGTCCTTGTAATCACAACAAATTTCCATTAGGATCAATAAAGCAGTCCTAGTCTTAGTCTTGAGGGCGCGGTGGCTGAGCGGTAAAGCGCTTGGCTTCCGTACTGGA
>JADKLZ010000687.1:37327271-37344505 GCA_021533235.1 Biomphalaria straminea | reverse complement strand
GTATAACTTTATTATAAAGAAATTTCTACAGGAGCTTTTACGCCAGAGACTAAAAAACAACATTTCTTATGTAATTGTTTTTTTTTATAGAACTGTTGCAGAAATAGACTTGTCAATTTGTTTGCCTTCACATTAGAACAAAATTGTGATCCATTCTTACAGGACCTTTTCTACTTTATATAAATAAAATGTAACCAAATTAACTCTTTCAGACCTTGGGATAGATGCGGCAGTAGCCAAGTGCTTTGCACAAACGTAGCCACATCCAGGTTTTAATGACTTTTTCCAGATTTGATGTTAAGTAAATATTCGGTCACATGCATATATAGTTACAGAAAATTTACAAAGTATTCCCACATATATCTGTAACACAAAAGCAATACAATTATGACTTTAGAGGATTTTGGATAAGTCATCAGCAACTTTATATAGAAAGCAGAGGTGACACATTCAAAAAGGTAATTCAGATTTAGTTTGGTTAAGTTGAGTCCAGTGGGAAGATAGTTCCTAACAGTAGCATTCAGAGCTTGTCCATAACGAGATGGAAAGACCAGTTAGTGCAGATACCAATTTACATTGTTGGAAGTAATTTGACATTAAAGAATTACGTAATTTTAAGCCCGAGTCGTAAAGTTCTTTGAGTTAGGTGGTGTAGAACTATTTGTGCTGTTAAACTCGACTATAGAGAGGGACTTTACTGTATACCATAGGTCTGTAATTTAAACACAACTGCGGTATCATGAAAACCGCTTCAAGTCTTGCGAGGTCTTGCTACTATGTATATCTAGTTGGATCTGAATATTGAGTTGAATACTGAGTTGCGAAAGTTGACTGAGGCTGCGCCGGTGGTACAACAGTAGTGTAAACAGGAGGGGGACCTAGAAAGGCAAAGATATGAAATATAGTCGTATATAATAGGGCAAGTATAGTATGCTATACTTAAGTCAACTAGAACAAGCTAATGTAAACTACAACAGGCAAAAGTAAACTACAAGCTAAAGTAAACTGCAGTAAGATAAAATGAGATTAACTATATCAAACTTTGATAAGGGAAACTACAGCATCATTAAGTAAACTACAGCAACCTAAAATAAACTATAGCAAACGTTTATAAGCTAAACTACAGCAAGCTTGGATAAAATGATATACAGCTTATTAGGAAAAACTATATCCACTCTAAGATAAGCTAAACTACAGCGAGCTAAGATAATATGATGTATAGCTAATTGGGAAAAAAATACATCACGCTAAGCTAAGGTAAATTACAGCGAGCTAAGATAATATGAAAGTAAAAAGTAAAGTGTTCCCTTCAGACCTTATGATTTATGGGGCAGATGATGTTAAGGTCATCTGTTTCTTTGGCCAACGGTTAACGAGCAGGTTGTTTTGTGGCCAGCACAGGGATCAACCGTCTTTACTTTCCCCAACTAAAGTCAAGTACCCATTAGAGCTGGGTAGACTCAAAATTCAAAATCCAAGTCTTCGCCGGGATTCGAACCTAGGACCTTAGGCTCGGAAGCCAAGCGCTTAACCATTTGACCACTACGCCCCCCCAAGATAAACTGATATATTTCTAATTAGGAAAAATTATATTCAATTTAAGATAAGGTAAACTACAGTGAGCTAAGATAATATATATAGCTAATTTAGGAAAAAATTGTGGACCCTAAATTAAGTAACTAACTTCATTAAGCTACGAAACGAAAGAAAAACTACAGAAAGCTAATGATGTAGTGTTAAGTCTAGGAAACTCAGGTGTTAAGGAGTCTGTGTGTGTGTGTGTTTTTGTATGGCAACGATGAGAAGACGCTACCGATTGGTTGGTGGCTCAGCAGTGTGAATGATGCAAGATAAACG
Organism: Biomphalaria straminea; assembly: GCA_021533235.1. Classification (NCBI taxonomy): domain Eukaryota; kingdom Metazoa; phylum Mollusca; class Gastropoda; family Planorbidae; genus Biomphalaria; species Biomphalaria straminea. The sequence goes on along the minus strand of JADKLZ010000687.1, from coordinate 37,342,648 downwards.
GCAATGTCGTCAGAGCTTGGATAGGGCAGACGACTCCAGAATGCCAGAATGAAAAGACTTCTTTTTGTAGTGAGTTAGGTTTTGTACAAAATTGATCTATTTAACCCATTAATGAATCAAAGAAAACTTCTTAAGTTTTTTTTATTAAGTTTCTTAGTTAAGTTTAAGATGATTGAATTTTAGAAAAAAAATTGTAAAAGATCAAAGCAGAGTGGCTAATTCAATTAGGTAGCAAATTGTTTCTCAAAGATTTACGTTCACTGTTACAGTATAAGAAAACTCTTAGGGTCATTCTCGAAACTCGTGCCCACCTACGTTTCCGCCTATGAAAAGTTTAAAAAAAAAATGATAATAAGGGAGAATTTCAATAACAAGATTTTTTTGTTAATATAAGACTAGAAAGTAATTAAAGGGGAAGAACTCCGTCCTTAAAACTTTATCTACTAATAATGTACACGCTATTTCCCTTATTTGTTATCAAACAAAATAATTAATTACATAATCAATCCGCTAGTTCGGTATTTTCGTTTATTGATTCATATTTTGCTATGTACAGTAAATAATTGTTTAAAGTTTAACGTATAAACTTGATCAGAGAATGTGTGAGGGAGAAATAGCGTTAACAGTTATTTATGGGGACTAAACCCAACACATTTAGCCACATCACTAAATAGCGTATTGGTTTCTCTTGATGCTATTAAAGAAAATGTTTGTAAAATGTTTGTAAAATGTTTTACATGTTTCGGAAATTCCTTCAGAGTTGAAGATAGTTATTTCCTAGTCCAAACCTCCCGCAGGACGACGGGGGATGGGAGCGGGCAGGGTTTGAACCCGGGACCATCGGTAAATCGATACGACAGTCCAGCGTGCAAACCGATCGACAAGGCAGCCATCCATGTGCTTTGTGGTTCGACAGAGTTGTGTTTACTGAGCGCCCAAAGGCAGCACGGAAAATCAACTCCTAGATACCCCCTCCCCCCACTGGTCCACAAATGAGATTGGACCAAAGCGCTCTGAGAATGCTATAAGCGTGAAAGTAGCGCTATATAAAAGCTATAATAATAAAATAATGAATAACCGGTAATTTATTGTACATTTAGTAAAATTTTATTGATTCATGTTGTCTATGTCAATGAATAACTGTGCAAAGTCTCAGCTTGATTCGAGAATGAATGTGGCAGAAATAACGTGTACACAATTTTTACCAGACAAATGAGTTGATGTAAGCATTCTAAAAAAAAAGGGACGGACGGACAGACAGACCACACAAAACTAATAGCGTTTTTTTTTGTTCATGGGAGCCAGTAAAATTGTACATAAGTGTCAACGTACCATAGCTGAAGTAAGGTCTTCCGTGTATCATTCTTCTATCGTACCCGTAGTAATAGTGTTCAAATATACAAATGAGGATGAACACCAAGACCCCCAAGCAAGCAAAGACGATAAATATAATTGTGTGTTGCCTGAGGGTGAAAGAAAAGAAGATCAAATTTGTATATTGAAACAAAAAAAAAGGTTAAGTTATATATAGTAACAGGGATTCCGCGGCTTCCTGACATTCCATGGGCTCCTGTAAATCTCCAGTAATTGCAGAATAGTCGAAAAAGTCATGGAAATGTCCTGAAGTTATTAAAATCATATGAAAACTCATAAAAGTCTCCTCAAAAATAGACATAACTGTTATTGAGGTATGCCAATCCTACGTGCGTTTTTGTTTAAAAAAAAATGGCATTGTCAGCTTTGATTTAATACAAATTTTGCAATACAAAATCGTAATTTTTTATTTATTACCCTTAATCCATTATCCCCATATTCAGTCTTGGAGCCCGCACAATCTGTTTCGCATAGGGCCCCGCCATTGTTAAATCCGGCCCTGGGGTAGACGATGTAAAGCTCAGCTATTTCTAAGGCCTGTGAATGACATACGTATCATATTTGTATCAGCCAATGTGGGAAGCGTGGTTGAGAGGCTAATTGCAGGGGGCTCTAGGTTCGACACCCGACTAGCGCAGAGTTGTGTTTACTGAGCGCCCAAAGGCAGCACGGAAAACCTTCCCCTAGATACCCCCTTCCCCCACTGGTCCATAAATAAGATTGGACCAAAGCGCTCTGAGCATGCTGTAAGCATGAAAGCAGCGCTATATAAAAGCTACAATAAAAATACGGCCAACATGCCGACAATTCAACTTTACTTCGTCAACGTAAACACATTAGGGTTGAGTGGAGTCACAGGCGTCTTTAAAATTCTCACTCTTTCCAGAACTCGAACCTCACGTTGTTGGTCCAGGAACAAAGCAATTAATCACTCGGCCACCAGGACCCCATAACTTTTGATAAGGTTTTCATGAATAGTGCATTGAACTTACGCGCGCGCGCACGCACACAATCACACACACAATGAGATTCACAAAATGATTTAAATAACAGGCACATGTTATTTATTATGTAAGTTATTTCCATTGACTATCAGGAACAGTTTTTCTTATATATACAATAGAGCAAGGGGGTACGATGGCTGAGTGGTTAATCGCTTGGCTTCCAAACCTGTGGTCCTAGGTTCGAATCTTTATTGGATTTTTAGTTTTAGGATTTTTAGGACGCCGCCTCCCGGACAAAGCCCAGTACCTTCCTAGGGTCGACACTATCGAACATTTTTTTTTTGAAAGTTGTGCACTCTAAAAAAATGTTCCCCTAATATCCTGGTATCTGGGGCAATCAATGAGGATATGTTTCACGGTGAGACGAGAATTATAGTACTCACAATGTGGGGGCACCTTTCTCTTCAGCACAAAGGAGTGCATGCTGTAGGTGTGGTCAATCCTAAGTCTGGACATGGTCGTGCTTCCACGCCTTGCCAGACCCTTAGATGTGGGCCGCCATCTGACATCTGCCACAATCAGGCTGAGTTTGTTGTGAGTCTCAGCCTCCCACCGGTCCTGCCACTCTCGATAGGTGACAGAGGCAATACTCTGTCTAATGTCTGAGCAGGGAATTTGGGTTCTCTGACACCACTTGATTTAGGGCTCTCTCTTTGCTTCTCTGTCTGCCGTTTCGTTTCCTTCTATGCCCACATGGGAGAAGACCCAGATGAAGGTGACATCACTATGGTCAGCTGTTATTTGGTTTCAAATGCAGCTATGCAGATTAGGAGTCGGATCATAGGATGAATTTTCTGAAATATGGCTTTGATGGCCATCCGTACAATCGATATTCAATATATTCATTCGTTCCCATAGGCATTTAGACAGCATTTATATAAGCTTTGTTGAAACGATGACCTCAATGTCAAAGAAATACAAAAATTATATGACTTGCCTTCGAATGGCTTGGAAATCTTCAGAAGGAAATTGAAGGTTGTGATCTTTCTCTTCTACAAATGGTTTAAGGGGAAAGCTGCCCTGGCAACATTCAGACAATCCCTCTCCACAACACGAGCCATCGCAGCGTTTTCCGCCACAATCCTCAGCAAAACCTGCAAACAAGTCCACGATATGTGAAGCAAGAAGAGTGGTCATTGCGATAGAGCGCAGAACCAACAGAAAGCAGAGAGAAGAAGCAGGCCCATCTGCAACTGACAAAACCCACCCATGTCACACATGCGGCCGGCTTTTTTAAAGCGAGGATTGGACTCTATAGCCACCTTCGAGTTCATAGTAAAAAAAGTAAAGTATTCCCTTCAGACCTTGCGATCTATGGGGCAGATGATGTTAAGGTCATCTGTTTCTTTGGCCAACGGTTAACGAGCAGTGTGTTATGTGGCCAGCACAACGACCAACCGCCTTTACTTTCCCCAACTAAAGTCAGGTACCCATTAGAGTTGGGTGGACTCAGGGGCGCCCTAAAAATCCCGAAACTCAAAATCCAAGTCTTTACCGGGATTCGAACCCAGGACCTCAGGTTCGGAAGCCGAGCGCTTAACCATTCGAGTTCATAGGAAATGAGAAATGTGCTCATCTTCGAACACGAAGGAGGAGCTATATATGTCAGCTTAACACGAAAAGACAACGTTATTCAAATCTTGGACATTACAGTTATTATGCTAATATCAATAATAGATACATCTCTAGTAATTCAAATCCTTGCAATCCAAATCTTTGATGTTTAAATATATAATATTAATATCACATTTTTCACTTCATATTTTGAATATTTTAAACTTGAATAAATAAATATTAAATATTATATTTAAAGCTGTAGCTGGGTGATAAAGCTTCTAGCTTCCAAACCGAATGGTCCCTAATTTCAATTTCGGTTAAAACTGACATTGTAAGCAAGCTTATTCCTACTTCGTCTGTAAGTCTGGTAACAAGTTTGTACACATTATTTCTCCCACACGCAATCTCAGATTAAGCTGAAATTTTGCACAATTATTTCTTTTACCTAGCATCACAAGAGTAAGTTTTAAAAAATTAGTTAATTAACTATAGGTAATAAATTATTTTGCTTGTATCTTGAACAAGGGAAAGAAATTGTCTTTAACAGTTGTGTTGGTATAAATTGAGTTAGTCCCCTTGAGTACTAAGCCCTGAGAGAACATTTTTAATTAAAAACAAAACGATCACGTAAACATTCACCAAGAAATCTCTTTCTTCTCACTCCCTTTCACAACTAGTCAAGACAAGTGATAGAACCACAGCGCACTGAGAAAATTACAAGCTAAACATAAGCATTTATCTTCTTATCTTATACAATACAAACGTTACTTCAAAAAAGAATATAACAATATCCTACGCGTTATGCAGTCATGCACGTTACCTTATGACTTAAATTCTGCCAAGTCTCTGTTTTTTTCTGGCTAGCTCAAGCAAACCATTCCATGCTCTAATAGCGCTAGGGTAGAAGGTACAAATGTGTCCTAGCATATTGGACAAGGGATGTCTCTTTTTCTTTGTGTCTTTCTGAGTATTTTATTAAATTTTGTTTTTTTTAATTTGAAGATGGTTCAGTGTTTTATGTATAATTGCTACTTTACTTTTGGTAAAAATATTTCTATGACACAGTCAAAGTCAATTGCATATATATTCATACAATCGGGCTGATACGATTGCACTTAATATAAGCTTAGTTTTTTTTTGTATTTTTGTGTGTTTTTCTTGTTAAAGTTTGGATAATTAGGGCCCCTCCCCCTATGCCCGCCAATCTAAAATGGGTACCTGACTTTAGTTGAGGAAAATATAGAGCAGTTGGTCATTGTGCTTGCCACATTCATCTCATCTCATCTCAGCCTGTGGTCCTTACTGGGGCATAGGCCACCAACCAGCTTTCTCCAGGCATCTCGATTCTGGGCGAGTCTCTCCAACTGTCCCAATGTCTTGCCCATCTGATTGGCTTCTGTTTCCAGATTGCGGCGCCATGTATTCCTGGGCCGTCTTCTATTCCTCTTCCCTTGGGGGTTGCAGGTTAGGGTTTGCCTTGTTATGCTTGATGCGGGCTTGCCACATTACACCCTAGTTAACTGTCAGCCTTAGAAACAGATAAATATTACATCATCTGCCCTATAGACCGCAAGGTTGGGGTTAGTTGTTTACATTTTTATCCATCAAGAAAGTGTAGTAGTAATGTCTTCATACACCTACTGATACATTTCAATGCAAAAGACTTTATAAAAATTGTTATCTACTATCCTTACTATCGTCTGATGGTTGCGGGTTCACGCCTTGCCTGCTGCCATTATCCTCCTTTATTCAGAAGATTGGGTGTAGGAATAAATTATCTCAAATTATGATTTAAATCTGAGAAATTTGAATATTAAAAATGGGAGAATCAAAGAGTATTGGAAACGTAAAAATAGTAAACGAAACAAACTCTAAAGACTACTAAAGATATTTATACCAATAAAGTACTCAGAAAGAAACAAAGATAAAGGCACATTCGGACATTCCTCATTCCATATGCTAGAATAAATTTGCACAATTGCTCCTTCTTCCCTGGCGCTATTAGAGCATGGAATAGTTTGCCTGAGTTAGTCAGGTTAACATTGGTTAACATGCATGAATAAATGCTTGACGCGTAGAACGTACTCATTCTCTTTTTTTTTGAAGTAACGTCTGTATTATATAAGATAAGATTATAGATACCAAATCGAACTCTACTTACACAAACTAGAGAGAGTTCCTAGCAGAAAGAGAAAGCAGAGCCCAATTGAAGACATTCTATTAGTGTGACGTCCCAGATATTACAGTTTTTTTAAAAAGGGATTAGCTGCACGTGTCTGCATATTTTGTTTTGCAAATGAATTCAGTGAAATGTCCATGTTGTAGGAATGTTTGTTTTGTTTCTGAAGACTTAGTTTTACAAACTGCACCAAGCAGCACTGCTCTTCACGGTGTGTTTTGAAATAGTTGAAGTGTGCAGAAAAGTTGAATTGAGAGTGTGAAGTCTAGTAAATTAGGTCAAAGTATCTAGTCTTTTTCCGAAACAAGTCGTGTCATAGAAATCATCGCCATAGTCATAGAAATCATAGCCATAGTCATAGAAATCATAGCCACACTCATACAAATTATAACCATAGTCATAGAAATCATAGCTATAGTCATAGAAATCATAGCCATATTCATACAAATCATAGCCATATTCATACAAATCATAGCCATTGTCATAGAAGTCATATTAATACAAGAATAAAAGAAAATGAAAAAGCTGTTTCTTTATCATCATCAAACTCCATTTCAGTGAGGGCTTGAGAGATTCAAACCCTCTCTTGCAAAAGCCCTGGACAGAAACCCTGCTGTATTGCGTACTGTATACACGTCACCCAGTAGCGGCCTTGGGGGTGGCAAGTGGAGCAGCCGCCCCAGGCCCCGCGCTTGAGGCGGGCCCCGCGATCAGGGATTTTAATGTCACAAACTTGATCACCACACATTTTCCTAATAAAATCCGATTGGATGTCGATGTCAATATACTAAATAAAATATTTGGATTGGTTACTTCCGTTTATGTGTTGTTTCACAATATGCTATAATATAGCCATGGGAGTAATTTTTAAACTTTTTTAAGTTGAAAGAATTTTCTAAGGACGCCCCTGACGTCACTACACAGGTCGATAATTTTTGGTTTCCCAGACCTGTCGAGGCGGAGATCGCCAAGTCTGGGGCAGTCAAACAGAATATAAGGCGCACGGTTTCCTCTTCTTCCCCGCAGCGGGGGCGCCGTGAATCGAAATTAGGCCATAGCCGTGAAAAGTATGAGCCAATAGGACAGTGGCCTGTCCTGCACTCTGCTATAAAAGCTTGATCAGGCTTGGGCAGCCTCCATCACGTGGAAGTGCGGTCTGGGCGCCTCATGCACTCTCAGACTTCACAGACTTTTTGGGACTTGTCCCAGCACTCAAACCAATCATAACTTATCAAGTACTACACAATATTGGTAGTGATCACCTTCTAATATTACTAACTGCCATTCTTTCTAAAACACCAGGACCACCAAAGTGCCACGAAAGAGATGCTATACTGTTTTAGATCTTTTAGCAACATGTGATTCTGTAATAAACCTCGTTTGGCAAAGATTACTAAACACATATATCAATATATATATATAAATCAATAAATCAATATATACATAAATATATATGGTGACCGGTCATGTCATGCCATCCTTAGTAGGGGTGTACCGGATACTCCGTCCGGCTTCTGACGAATATTCGGCACTTTTTCACTATCAGACACTAGCCGACTCCTGTCGAATATCACTACCGGATAGTTAACCGGATAGTAAAAAGTACACCTATTTAATATGTTCTTGCATCTTCGGAAGACAATCTTTTACTTTATTTATCAATCATTCTTTCTTAAATATGAGCGTTTCATTTCAAACCTTGTTCAATCTTTTTTTATGGATGTTTGTCTCAAACAGCTTCCATCTGCACGAATGGGGCTTGTTTTTTTATCAATGAATTTACCAACAGCATTTAGGATTCTATGAAGTTTATTTTCATTTATTTCAGATTGTCATACCAGGCAGTAATATTAAAACTTAAAATATCACAGATGTGAGTGTGATTAGGCCTTTTCACTAACGTTAAACGAGGACAGGTTTCTCAGTATGTTTTATATTCGAATTCGAATCGAATATCGAATATTCGCAGGCCCCTATATTATAGATTCTTATCTTGTTATGTAGAGATGCTGCTTTGGAGCGCCAGATTGTTTGAAGAGTTGAGAAGGAAAACCTAGCCTTATTTATTCGAATTAGTATATCATCATCAGCTCCACCGTCTTTACTAACTCAACTTCCCAGATAGGTGAAGTGGTCTGTATCAAGGATGTTTTCAAGACAGTAGTAACAATTAAAGTTTTTTTTTTTTAGTTTGCATTAATTAACTTTTATTCATTACTCAATGTTATTTTTTTTACTTCATTACTTTTCTTCTTCTTCTTATATAATACAGATGTTACTTCTAAAAACAGAAGATGATTAAGTTCTTCGAGTCCTGTATCTAGTCATGTATGTTAACCAATGACAAATTCTTCCTAGTCATTGTTTTTTTCTGGCTGGCTCAGGCAAACAATTCCATGCTCTAATAGCACTGGGAAAGAAAGAGCCTTTTTACTAATTTGTCCTAGTGTACAGAACGAGCAATGTGCTTTGTGTCTCAGTATTTTATTTAAGAACTAGACAGATATTACCGCTGTCCGCGGGTCTTAATTTGCGTAATGCTGATGTAGTCAGTGATATTGTGCATTAGAAACAAAGAAAATAATAATATTTAAAGTAAAGCGAATGCGCGAATTCACGTTAAAAAAGAAATCATTAATGGAGCTATAAATAGAAACTTGACCTTATTTTACGCGATAATAGGATAATAGTTGCAATCATGTAAAAATGCTTTAGAAAACAAATTTCAATGTTAATTTGATTAAAATATGAAATGAATGGACTATAATTAGTATGTTTAAGTGTTAAAGCTTTAAACTATCTTTGCGAAGAGAAGTTCTATCATCTTTAGTTCTAGACCTAGATCTAGGAATAGAGAGATTTGTAACCTTTCGGTAATGTCTAATGCAACTATGTTCAACAGGATTTTTATATTCGCAGATACAAAGAACGAATTTATGTAAAAATCCTTTTGAAACACAAATTCGAAGGTTAATTTTGTTAAATAATTAAATCATTAGACTATATTTTGTATTTTCATGCGTCAAAGTTAAAATCTATAAGTGCAAAGTGTATTTCTTAAAATTAGATCTAGAATAATCTAGATCTAAATCCTTTCGATCTTTTTCTCATGTCAACATTTGTAAACAAAGCCTAGTTCATAAAATAGTATAGCTGTAATAGACTTGGGAAACTTTATTTTTTTTTAGGGTTTTAAGTTTGTTTTAGGGCTACAATTCATACATACAGGTCTAAGTTAGTACCCAAGGAACATTTCTGTCAAGTTTTGTCAAGATCGGTGAAATGGTTTTGATTTCTATACGGGGACATACATACATACATACATACATACATACGCCTTTGTTTTCCTTTTATATATTAGATGGACATTAAAAGAGGTTTTAAACAGGGCAAAGGATATAGAGGAATGGAGAAAGATGGTCTACAAGTCTTGCTTGGTGCCCCAACGGTCCACCAGACTAAGGGATAGGTAAGGTAAGGTAAGAAGGTATTTTATAAAGTTTTGTTTTTGTATTTGAAGATTATTGTTCAGTGTTTTATGTATAAGTGCTACGTTACTTTTGAGTTTTCTATCCCGAAAAAAAAAGTCAAGTTCCCCTTTCAGAACTTGCGGTCTATAGGGTGGTCTAAAGGTCATTTTATTATGTGGCCTACGGTTAAATAGGATGTCATGTGGCCAGCACAACGACCAACCGCCTTTACTTTTCCCCAACTAATGTCACGTACTCATTAGAGCTGGGTGGACTCAGAGGCGCCCGAAGATCCCGGAATTAAAAACCCCAGTCTTCACCAGGATTCGAACCCTGGACCACGGGTAGGAAGTCAAGCGCTTTACCGCTTAACCACCGAGCCTCTTCTATCCTGAAGGCTTTCTAAATTTAGTGATTTTACCTTTGTTCCATATTGCAGTCCATTGCAGGTGTGGGGGAGGTTCCAAAAAGAGCCATTTCGAAAGAATTTTATCTTATTTTAATATTTATTATTAAACATATTTATATCATGAAGAGGCATCATTTTATTTGTAATGGTAGACTCTAAATACACAAGTAAATACAAGTCTTAAGAATCAGAAACTTGTATGAAGGGTCAAAAAAAGTGGTCTATATTTCAATTTGCTCCCGACTTAACTCCGAAGATATATCTCGGCTTTGAGGCCAGCAGACTCTAGGATCGTATTTTAACGCTCTTTCAAAGGAGCATTAGAATCAATCTTTTTGCTAAAGGCTGAAAAAAGTTTTAATTAGAAGATAAAGCAACGTTTAAAATGTTATAATTTAATTTCGTAATATTGGTTATATCATTTTAAGAAATAAAGGGGGTAGCGGTCACAGGATCAGGCAAGGTACATAACCAATCTTTTTTATTTCTGTTTCTTTATCAGTTTCCTCCCTTTATTTATTTAATTGTTTAAAAAGAAACAACATGACATGAGACGTTTAGTACAAGGTGTCACACTGTGCTATTTATATACTACGATGAGATTGTGTTTTATCAGACAATGTGATTTTGATGTTCAATTTCGTATAGCACTCTTCTTTTAAACAAATTAGTGAACACTGAGACTATATCGTCGTTCAGGAGATACAAATGTAAACTATAATTTTTAATTTTAAAGGGACACATGTGAAAGCATAGGGAATATACAAATTCTATTCAAGAAATCGGAATCTCTACAAGACTATACACACTTCAATAATTTACAATCAATTTTACTTCTATCTCCCTTTTCTTTCTCTCTCTCTCTCTCTCTCTCTCTCTCTCTCTCTCTCGTTTATCTTTTTTATTTCTATCTTTCTTTATATCCCCCCTTTTCATTCTGTTCACCATACCTGTCTAGCCTGTCTCTGTATTTAATAATGACTTCATTTTTGTTTTGATTTGTCTGTTTTATAGGCGTGATAAATTTATAAGAATTTTTTTTTAAACTTAAAAAAAAAATCAATATTTATAAATCATTTCTTAGATGGCCTGCAGCCTCAAGCCCAGAAATTTTAATCTGTGAGAGTTTACATGAAAACCTCTATCATAAAATTTATTTACCGGCGAAATAATAGGCCTAAATTGCTCGTTTATTGAAAATAATTACTAATTTGTTGCAAAAGTTCAAAATTGCGAGAGCGCAAATTGTGGAGACAGTTATGACTTACATATTATTAAGGAAACTTTTTTTTGTAATTTCATTCCGATGTTCTTTCTGTAACCTGCTTTTTTCCTGCCTGGGTGGACCACTTCTGGAGCTGTAATCTTAATACTTAATACTTAATACATTGATTACCGGATCGATTCATATAGGGCTTAACTATACAAGCAGAATCTCATGCATTGGATAGCCTACATTTATATTTTAATGCAAAATTTTTTGGAAGAGGCAATATATTAGCTTTCTGAAGTGTGTAACTTCTTAAATTCAGGCTAAAATTATCAAAGTCTACATTTGTACAGTCATCTCTAAACAATTAGAAGAGATGGACTGACTCATAGTATACTTTGTGTACATTTGCAAAATGACCAACTCTCTTTGTAATCTCATCAGTTAGACTTCAAAAGTATTAAAAATAAAAAATAAAAACGTATTAATTATTTTTACTGTGTAATTCTTTTTTTTAATTCCTTTTTAGAATAAGGATATAAACAAAGCATTTTTGGGGACAAATATTTTACAAAGGCTGCTTGGAGAAATATGGTGTATCCATTAGGAGAAAACAGGACCCCTTTACTTAAGAAAAATTTAAGAAACTTAAGTAAAATATTTGTTATTTAAAGTAATATTTAAATCCCCTAATGAGCCAAGAGCCAAACATGAACAAAAGAGACAGCGACATTCATATAAAATATACAAAATTGATTACAGTAACACCTTTTTAACTAATAATTTAAAGTTTAAAATCACTACATTGTTTTTAACAATTATTTTGTGTATGAAATTGTGTATCGGAAAATGCCTGGTACTTGAAATAAGCTAGTCCTAAAAAAAAACATTACAGATCTTGGGTAAAATACTCATCAAATAAAGTACTGTAAATGTGTAGTAGGTCTTTTCTTTTTATAGCCTCTATCTGGTTTGATCCCAACCACCCGGATTTTTGTGAAGAATTTGTTTCTCTATCAGGCACACTTTAAATTATAGAATAATAATGTTAGTTTAATTTAGAAAGAGAACTGAAAAATGTAGATATCATAGACATAAATAAGCATAGACTTGACTATTTTATGAAACGAAAATTTGTGAATTGCAATTGTGTGTACTTTATCTATGTCTATGAGTTTTGTTTGATCGCTAAGACTGAAGATCATGCAATTTTTTAATTTTTCATAATTCGGAAATCCGAATTCAATAGATCTACATGTTTTCAGGTTACATGAAGTTACTTCCTTTTTCCAGTCTATTTATTTATGTCTATGGCAGAGATATATAGGTAAAAAAGCGACTTCCGGCCCAATAATTTTTTATCAAAGAAACGAAACGGACAAGTACAACAAAGGCCATTAAGACTAGAAATTGTAAATTTTAGTTCATTGTCCACAAAAACCAAATATCAAGATAGAAATGTGTTTTGGCCATTTTTCTCAAATTCACCTAATTGTAACTTAACCATTACTAAACTCTCTATAATTTTCTTCTTTTTCTCCTGGTGGAGAAGAATTTTCTTTTGTTTGTTCATTCTTATATCTATGGAATTATATACATACGTCAAATACCTAAAATTATCCAGCTATTTATTGTTGTATGTAGTCTACATAATATATTATAAGTTATGTATTTATAAAAAAGTATCACCTTTTAGAACTTGCGATCTATGGGGCAGATGATGTTAAGGTCATCTGTTTACTTGGCTAACTGATAACAAGCAGGCTGCTATGTGGCCAACACATCGACCAACCGCCATAGTTTCCCAACTAAAGTCAGTTATCCATTGGAGTTGGGTGGACTCAGAAGCGACATAAAAATCCCGGAATTCAAAATCACAGTCTTCACCGGGATTCGAACCCAGGACAGCCACTAGGCCACCGACCCCCCTCCCAAGTTAAGTATTATAAAAGTTTTATTTTAATTTTTACAATGCTTATATCAGATCACTCTGTCTATCTGTCTGTCTGTCGGGTAAAAAGTTTTTACCCGTAATTTCTCCAAAACCCATTTTGCATCACGTTAAAACTTTGAACAATCATTGACATAGACAATACATGACTCAATAACAGAAAAAATTATCCAATTAGTCAATTTATTACTGGTAATTAATTATTTCATATGATACAAACAAAGGAAAATTAATCCGTCAGTGTTCACAGAAATGGCTAAATATGTAAATTTAGTCCCCCGGCTAATTGACTATTTTATCCATATCCATTCACGGATTACTATAAATATTATCAGATATTATATACACTACATGCAATAAAAAGAGCTGGATAATTATAAGTATTTATCTATATGTATGTTTCCAATAGGAAATAACCATATCAATTTTTTTAACAACATTATAATTTCAAAACTATAAAGAAATTGTATCAAATTTATTTTCTCCCCAGATTTTGTGTTTGTTTATGAGATGAGCTACAAAACATGACAATGAATACAACTTCTATTATGTCCAATAAACCAACAACTTTGACCATGAATTCTACAAGTTCTCCAATTACTGTAGGCAATTATTTTAATTTGTTTTGTTTTATTGGGTCCCGATATTACTTTTATCCATTGCAGGCTTTTAATTGCTTCATTAATCCCTTCTTGTCAATCTTGGGTCTTTTTATCAATGGACTATGTCTTGTTATACTGGCCAAGAGTGGACTTAGAAAGACGTCAAACATTTTACTTTTCTCTCTTGTTTTGGCAGACTCCATGAATATGTTCATAAATCTGGATTTCGCAAGCAAAATTCGATACTTCGGACCTATTAAATCAAAACCAGGCTACTGTACATTTGAATATGACCCTATTATGAATGAATTTCTCTTTGTCACTCAGCATTTTTTTTCATTTGTCGGAACGTGGGGCCGAACTATCAATGCTTCGATCCCGATGATTATTACCATCGAACGTATTCTTGCTGTGTACTTTCCAGTGACAAGAAAATGGTCACCACAAGGTTCATAACTGCGTCCTGTAGTATAGCATACGTTATCTGGCTGCCCCACGTGATTGTCCAGACTTTTTACAGGCGTCTTGATTACATCCGGGTCTCCAACGAGTGCGTGGTCGCAGTTAACGTCAAGACCGAGTTTCTGGTGAAAAATTATAGAATCCTTTATACTTTCACAGTGTACGCACTTGAAGCGTTGGCGTCTTGGGTTCCTATCTGCTACGTCTGTCTAGGCTGCATCCTCATCGGCATCAAGGTCTCTGTGTCCATCTCAATGCGGCGCAAGCTGACCAGTGAAAACAAGAAGCACCAATGGTCGCCCAGAACCACCCGAACTTTACTGACCACCTGCCTTATATTTGCAGTCACTCACACCGTTACCTCACTTATCAGCGTGCTTGTCGTTGTGGACGCAGAGGTACCCATCTTGACCTATTTGCTAGAGGAGATCTCAGAATTCATTAACATCTTGAACTGCACCAGCAACTTCTTAGTCTATTTTCTTTTGAATAAAAAACTTTGGAATATATTTCTTAATTTAGTCTGTCTGTCCAAGAAAATTGACTAGACTTTAAATTTCTTACACAATACTCAGTACTATCAGGATGTTTATATATTTTCTGGTACAAATATCTCACCATGGCAACAAGGGGGAGAAATACAAAATATCTATGTTGTAAAAGTCACAACTTTTCCAAACTAATTAAAGCCCCTGCTTAAATTTGAATGATGGTATTCTATTCTGAATTTGTCATTTTCTTGATGATAATAAAAACATTTTAATGCTATTTGAGATGTATATCATGTTGGCTTATATATTGTGATATCGCTTTCTCTTGTTTTTGTCTTGTCTTTTTTCTTTCTTGTTTTTACTAGTTATATATGATATCTTATGTCTTGGGGTGTTTCTGAAAGTATTACACTTGACAGTTACAAAGGGTAGAGGCAGTCTTGGCAGTGAAAAGGAGTTTTTATGCAGGTCTTAAGACTGGTCTTAAGACTGATTTCTATGCAGGAATTCAGCTTAACTGGTCCCTATGCAGGGCTTCAGCCTAACTGGTTCTTGTGTCTTATAAGTAATGGGCTTACTTGCAACAGATTGACGACATCCATTAGAGCACCGACAGAGAATGTGGAATTAATTTGTTTTAGTTTTTTTGTTACTCTTAATAACTGACA
>JADKLZ010000687.1:37305520-37319176 GCA_021533235.1 Biomphalaria straminea | reverse complement strand
CTTTCGGGACCCGCAAATCCTTAGCTAAATTGTAAAAGATTGTTAAGAACCTAAAATAAGCTCCAAACAAATCGTAACCATTTCGGACTAAATCTACTTACTTGAATTAATTAGAGTTTCCAGCAAGAATATTCCAAAGAGAAAACTGTAACTGTTTGAATACATTCTGTTGCTATTTTTATCCAGAATTCAGCCCTTCTAAAAGGATTTGATCAGCGAGTGTTGCATAATATTTGTTTCAAGCGATAATGGAAATTGAAGGTCTACTTTTCGAGGAATAAATAATACGGAAGCTACCCAATACAATCACATCATATAGATCGCCACATAAAAAACACCACATATAGAACATAAAGAGAACCACATAAAGGTAGCCACATTTAGAACACCACACCACCGTAACAACTTATAGAACACCAGATAAAGAAAAGTACAAAAAGAACGCCACATAAAGAAAATCACATATAGAACATCACATAAAATTAACTACATATAGAAAACCACATATCACAACTACATTTTTTTAAAATAAAGCAATATATTCACTTTTCAGACCTTTAGGTATATATTATGTAGATGATGTTAATTTTTTTTTGGCCAACGGTTAAAAAGCAATGTGTCATGTGGCTAGCACAACGACCAACCACCCTTACTTTCAAAACTAAGGCCAGGTACCCATTGGGTGGACTCGGGTGGACCCTAAAAATCAAGAAATTCAAAATCCCACTCTTCACCGAGATTCGAACTCAAGGTTCGGAAGCCAAGTGCTTAACCACTCAGCCACCGCTCCCCCTATAAACACACATAGAACACCAAATTAAGATAACCACATATCCTATACTATTAAGTTAGCAATTCTTGTATATATATATATCTCCTATTTCGAAAACGGCTATAACGATTTTCTTTAAAATTTCAACGTATCTGCATGTTAGTGAGAAAAAAATTCTCAACTCATTGGCCACATCGCGAAAACTCGAGTTCGACCGTTATTTCGATATATAAAATGTATCGTTGTAAAATTAATTTTGGTTAGAATAATTTATGAATGAAAGTTTTCCATGACGTAAACGGGAAAAACGCTGCTTACGTCACTTAGCTTACCGTAGTACACTAAAATATTTCTTTGCAAACAAGAACGCGTTTAGAGATAAGAATGAAGGGATGTGTAAACCTAAAAGCAGACCACGGGCTGTAGCACCACTGGGATGGATGGATGGCAAAAGCCGGTATGAACTTCTTATTGTCCGACAGTCAAGCTGGGCAGGGCATTTATTTAACCGAGCAAGGCTAGGCCACCTGATATTAGACCACTAAATATAAATCCCTTGCATACAGATCAGCACATCAAGATATCCACATATAGAACACAACATCAAGCTAACCACATATAGAACATCACATCAAGATATCCACATAAAGAACACCACATCAAGATATCCACATATAGAACATCACATCAAGATATCCACATATAGAACATCACATCAAGATATCCACATATAGATCACCACATCAAGCTATCCACATGTAAGTCACTAACAGCTCGTATCAAGTCTCCTTGAAAATCTGCCACATTATTTACAATAACACAAAACTCTGCAACATCGAAATTCTTTCTAAAAAATCCTGCCTGCCTCTCCGTTCTACCTCCAGGCCTCTACCCCCGCCATACACACACACTATCACGCTGACCCATTTAACCAAGGAATATGCACGTAAGGGTGAGCTCACAACACATGGCCGTAACAAAATCGCATTCACTTGATTGTTTAGGAAATGATATACAGGATATTCAACTAGATATAAACCAAAAAAACTTTAAAAAACACACTCACTTATATTCACAGAAATGACACACCATACATAGTATAATTTTTTTGTATTTAAACTAAAATCTAGACCAGTGATTCCCAAACGTTTGGTATGTGTGTACCCCATCTAGAAGTTTTGTAACGATGAGTACCACATAAAAAAATGGATTTAATGGACAACAATCATTTGTTCCAGAACGAAAAGCGACTTAGACTTTCTTAAAATGACGCAGTCAAGGACTTTCTTCAACTGACGGCAATCAACAAATGAGCTTTGATTAAGCCTGATAAGCCTTGTGCTAAAAAAATCATTTTAACTAGACTGAAAATCTTTTAAGATGTCATTCTGTTTAAATGAAAGTATAGATCTCGTAGGTCTGTGACTCTATTTCTACACCCATACAAAGCTCTAGGACTATGGTTGATGATTGTTTGAACACTTATTCTCCAGATATATTTTTCAAATACTTTAGACAAGAGCCTCCTGAAAAAGCTTTTATTATGCACTGACTGTCACCAAAGTTATCATGCTCTAAGTAAAGATGGAGACGAGGTGATGAATTAAAAAGTTAAGATTAAGAAGCACTGTTATATAAGATTAAGAAGCATTGTCATATAAGATTAAGAAGCATTGTCATATAAGATTAAGAAGCATTGTCATATAAGATTAAGAAGCATTGTCATATAAGATTAAGAAGCATTTGTCATATAAGATTAAGAAGCATTTGTCATATAAGATTAAGTAGCACTGTCATATAAGATTAAGAAGCACTGTCATATAAGATTAAGTAGCAGTGTCATAAGATTAAGAAGCACTGTCATATAAGATTGAGAAGCAATGACATATAAGATTAAGAAGCACTGTCATATAAGATTAAAAAGCACTGTCATATAAGATTAAGAAGCCCTGTCATATACGATTTAGAAGCACTGTCGTATAAGATTAAGAAGCACTGTCATATAAGATTGAGGTCTTTGCGAGCCCTGAGTACCTTGTGAACTAGACATAAAGTTTTAAAACACAAACTTTGGCTAGCTAAGTCACTATTGATATGTGAGGAATGTGGCTGGCCAATGATATGTTTGTCCATTATTTTTATATGTAAAGTCAGAATTTTCACTTCTAAACCATTAGGTGTCTACTGTTCCTTTTTGGTATCTCTATGGCTTCTTCAGTCGCTAAACGACGATGGATCAGCTCATGGAAATGGAAGATTACCTGAACATGGTCGCCCATACATCAGTTCCCCCCTCTCCACACAGCCGATACAGCTTGGGGTCAGCGGCGTCACAGCATCTGCCAGGGGGTTGCACTAGGTGCTGCAAACTGCCAAAGAGTCGCCAGGTCCTGAAGCCTTTCCATGATAGGGTACAGATGGAAGGCAACAGAAGTTTAAATTCAGTGGTACCAATAAAATCCTTACTAGTGGCATACGTCTCAAAAAAGTCTCTGACAACCAGTCCAACTAAATTCTTTTCTAACTTGTTTGCAAACCTCCAAATGTCGTATTTCTACGTTCGGGTACTCTGTTTTTGGTCATTTGAACAACTATTTGTTTAACATAGTTCTTTCAATAGTGTCTGCAGAGACACTTGACCTGTTTGGAAGCTTTAAGCACTACGCCTAACAGCGGAGTTTCTTGCCAGGGCTCTACGGGAGGACTAGGCCTTCCAGCCTTGCTACCAATATACCCCAATCTACTAAGTAACATTCTATAAATGCACCCACTCTGCTATGTGTCTCTGGCGTGTTATCAAGCCACCAATAACAACATATGTTAATAAAAGTTACAATATTAAATGAGAACGCCTATATCAATAATGTAATCGACCCTTGTATATACAAATAGGCATGAGCGAATATAGTACATTGAGTCTTTCTTTCTGTTTTTCGTTTTCCCTCCTTCGTTCCATTGAACCCCCACAATAATGACATAATTATGTTTGTCTGAGTTAAAAAGATGAATCATTCACGTCAAAGAAACGAAATAACTTTGTTTATATTTTTTATTCCAAGGAGCGCTGTTGCCTTCAGGGCAGAATCGTAAAGATAATTCTGTCTAGCCAAAAACCATTGAAATGTAGATTTTAACTAGCCTACATTCTGTGCCTCTGACAAATAATTATCTATGAGCAAATTACTTAAAGCTAATTTACAAAAGACCAATTGTAAATGCCGTGAGTCTTTATAATTAGACAAATTGATTCACCTTCAAAGTTATCAAGCGAGAATTACGATTTAGTTTGGTTTTGGGTTGTCTACCTAACATTTAAAAGTTATATGATAAAGACGCATCTTAATTTACTAATAGGACTACGAATTATCTTAACGTGGGTAACGTGGGATGTAATTATTTTCTCTTTTAAAGGAACCTCTATAATGCTAAACCACTTTCAAATATTACACAGTTGATGGGGATCCCTGTTTATGTCCATGCTGCTGGTAACTTTTAAAAGTATACATCTTATGTAGGTATTAAAGTGTGTTTCTGGACACATAAGCAGTAATCTAATCTTATCTTATAATATCTTATAGAATCTTATCTTATACATTACAAACGTTCCTTGAAAAGTAATAATTACTTCCTACGTTCATCTCTGCTAAGTCTTCGATGTTCCTGGATAAATCAGGGAACCGGTTCTTATCTTTATATCGAGTTCAGACGCGAGTGAAAAAATGCAAACATCAAGGGTTTCTTTATATTTTAAGTTCGTCTTTTTTAACAATCATCAGAGTCTAAACTCTAAATCTAGACATTGTGATCCAGAAGAATGATATATCTTTGTTTCTGTGTATATATTTTCTATAATTTTGATAAATATGATTTATTATATCTAATTATTTACGGCTAGGAAAACACAGAGGAACGAATTACATAAACTCGATATCTAATTTTTCCCTTTTAGTCATTTGAAATATAAAAAAAATTATTTCTTCATTCCTTTTTTTAATTATTTATATATTTACATATATTTAATATTTGTATTTATAAAAATAGATGGCTATACATTGATCAACATTCCTTACTACTCTATTATTTTCGTGTGAACAATTCACTTATTTAGAAAGATACCTATTTAAAAAAAAAACGAATACGGATTTTGGACCCTGAAAACAACTACAAGAGTTGTTTTTTTTTGTTTTTTGTTTTAGAGATCTATAACGCGTAATCATTAAACATTAAGGGTCGAGGTGACCCATGTTAACGTTGTTTAATCGAAGTGCGTGTAGCTAGATTACAGCGAGATAACATCCCAGAGTTATCCCAGCGGGCTAAGATTTACTGTCAGAAATTACTTAGACAGTGAGTCTTAACGAGGTCTAGATAGACACCCGGGGCTCTACGACTTCCAAGGGGTCTGCGATAGTATTTCATCTCCTCTTTTCAGACTTTTTGTACTATAGATCAGATGATGTAAAGGTTATCTGTTTCTGAGGTTCACGGTTAACGAGAGTGTCATATGGCCAGCACAACGGTATTTTTTTCCCCAACTAATGTTTAGTACCTATTAGAGCTGGATAGACTCAGAGGCGCCCAAAGGATCCCAAAATTAAAAATTCCAGTCTTCACCAGGATTCGAACCCGGGACCCCCGGTTCACAAGCCAAGTGCTTTACCACTCAGCCACGCGCCTCATAATTATTTATTTGTAGCTAAACTAAAAGTTTCTAACTTTTTAACTTTTTAAAGTTCACTTTTGCCCATCAATATGTTACTGTTATGTTCGTGTTTCGTGTGTGAATGTCGTATAAATTCGTGTTTTTATTGTTAATATAGATCTAGTAATGCTGATGTAGACTTTTGTATTCAGACTGGATTATCTTATCTTATCAGTGGTGTAGCTAGGGTGGAGGGATAAAGAGATCTGAATTTGAAAATCCAACCGGGTCCCTACGTCTGGGGAGGCCCCCAAAGTTAGTGTCCGAACTTGTTGTTTTTTTTACATTACATATTACGCCATCATCTTATGTTATGATGTAGATTGTCAAAATGCAGGGGCCCCTAACGAGGTCAAGCCCACCTCCGGCCCTCAAAAACTATCTACGCTACTGTATCTAGTGAAGATATTTCAGACTTTGTTGCCTGAATATATTTTAAATTGGTTTGTATCAAGTATTATGTACCCTGCTTTATATATATCCATAGGGTATGATGGTCTAGCTGGTAAACGCTTAGCTAACGAACCAAAGGAATCTCGGTTACAAATTTAGGTAAAGTAAGAGAATTTTGAATTTCGGGATTTTTGAAACATACCTACTCGGTACATGGCGCTACTCGGTTAATTAAAAGCCTTTGTTCGTTGTGCTGGCCACACGACACCCTTGCCACCTTTCGGCCGTGGAAACATATGACCTTAACATCGTCTTCCATATAGATCGCAAGGTTTAAAGGGGATACATTAATGAATGTGTTTTTTTATCCACAGATTTTGATATTGACAACAGCCAAGAGTTACAGCCCTTAAAAATGAATCTTACTTATCCTGAGTTTGATAATGTGACATTAAACTATCAAACCACAACATTGGTCATGAATACATCAGAGACTGAAGTATATATCTTAAATATATACTGTATCATTAGGATCACCCAGGATTATTATTATTTATTCCTATCATTTTGCTGCTTCGTTAATCCTGTGTTATCTGTCCTGGGTCTGTTCATCAATGCACTATGTCTTGTCATACTGGCCAAGAGTGGACTTAGAAAGACGTCAAACATTTTACTTTTCGCTCTTGTTTTTGCAGACTCCATGAATATGTTTGTAAGTCTGGATTTTTCTACTAGAATTAGATACTTCGGACCTTTTAAGCATAACCCTGAGCTCTGTACCTTTGAATATGACACTATTATGAATGAATTTCTATACGTCTCTCTGCAATTCTTTAATTTTGTCGGAACGTGGGGCCGGACTATCAATGCTTCGATCCCGATGATTATTACCATCGAACGTATTCTTGCTGTGTACTTTCCAGTGACATTCAAGAAAGTGGTCACCACAAGGTCCATAACTGTGTCCTGTTGTATAGCATACGTCATCTGGCTGCCCTACGTCATCGTCCAGACTTTGTTCAGACGCCTTGAATACATCCAGCTGCCCAACGGACAGTTTGTGGCAATCTTCACCCATACCGAGTTTTTGATAAATAACTATAGTGTCTTATACACGTTCGCAGTCTACGCCATGGAAGGGTTTATATCCTGGGTTCCCATCAGTTTTGTTACTCTGGGCTGCATCCTCATCGGCATCAAGGTCTCAGTGTCCATCTCTCAGCGGCGAAAGATGACCAATGTAAATAAAAAACGCCAATGGTCACCCAGAACCACTCGCACTCTACTGACCACCTGCCTCATATTTGCAGTCACCCACGCCATTACCGCTCTTATCAGCGCATTTGTCATCGTGGATATGAAGACCCCTCTGTTGACCTACTTGCTGGTGGAAATCGCAGAAACCATCAATATCCTGAACTGCACCAGCAACTTCTTTGTCTATTTTCTCTTCAACAAAAAACTTTGGAATATATTTCTTCAGCTACTGGTGCTGACAAAGAAAAATCAGAATTGACAAAATATATATTTCTTTTACAATTTATCACCCTCCCCCCCCCAAATGGACTTTAAAGGGAAACTCTCATAGTTTTTCAAATTTTAGTTATTGACATATTTAAATTCTGCGTAAAAAGTTGTAATAGTAAA
This sequence comes from Biomphalaria straminea, assembly GCA_021533235.1. NCBI lineage: Eukaryota > Metazoa > Mollusca > Gastropoda > Planorbidae > Biomphalaria > Biomphalaria straminea. Next base: position 37,311,662 of record JADKLZ010000687.1, on the reverse strand, counting down.
CATTATATCATTTTTTATTTAAATGCTTAGAAAATTTTATATTTAATAAATTGGACAGTAAATCGCCACGCCTCCTAAAAAACCGGGTTCTTTGAAATTCCTATTTTATCTTAGACATACGTCACTTCCATCAACAATACTGAAAGGGAAACTGGATTTAACCAATCGTATCGCTTCTTTCTTACAGTAGCTGTCAGGCTCTTAGGCTTAGTGACGGTATAGTCCAGAGCTATGCAATAGTTTTATATATAGAGAGAGAGATGTAAAAGCATTAGGATAACCAACTCGAGAAAAAAAAAACATTTTCATCTAAACCTCTCCCTATCCCAAGAAGTAAATATATCGTGCGTCTGACTGATTCGAACAAACTGGTCAGTGTAAGGCTAGTCTAGACTACGTGTAGTCGGTCATGACAAGACAACCAAGCGATAATGTTTGTTGTGTGTTAAGTGGTTAGGCGAGAAAATATACACTGCCGTGGTTAGTCAAGCATGTAAATCTCCTTTTAATACGCATTTTGTTCTTTGCTTACAAGATCCTAGATCTAACCGTATAGACGGTGATTTATTTTTTTAATGAGAATTTGTATCTATGGTCTCACGCTATAAAATGAGTCAATAGATTAAATTAATAGGTTAGCGTGACGTCACATATAAACCCGGTGAAAGTCTGACTGTTTTGGATGCGCAGAAAAATAACGTCAGAAAAACATCAATTACTAAGTTATTATTTCAAATTAAAAAAAAAAGAATAATATATTCAATATCTGTGAATCAAAACACATATTATATCAAAAATTGTCAAAACCATCGGAGTTTCCCTTTAATAACTCCGATATAAAATTCTCTACCGTTACTTGTGTTACAAGGAAGATTACTGGATGAAGTCCTTGATATAGAAGACATTACCTTTTATGCTAATTAAAGTTTTTTCTTTTCTTGACTGAGAGATGAGAGAAATTGTGCGCGCCTTCTTTTACTTTCGATGATGAATACAGACAGGGCCGGTCCTAACAATTGTGGGGCCATATGTGAAACGAACTACACGGGACTTGGTCTAGGTAGGGATTCGCATACTGTCAAAATTAAGATTTTTTTTTAAAATTAGAAAATACTATTGTCTTTGCAATAAATTTTTATGAAATGAAAGCTCGATATGCCATTTTTATTTATCGGCGCCCCAAAATGACAATCTTGTCTATTTTTCAGGAGATTTTAATAATTTCAGAAAATTGTAGGACTTTTTTGTATATTTTGCATTTTCAGGAGTTTTCGTAGAGACTCTGGAAAAGCAGGAGGTCACGGAAACCCTGTTATTAAATAAACGTTAATTTGGTTTAACTTAATCATTTACACTTAGAATTAGCGCGGCGCCTGTAAAAGTGCTTGGCTAACTGCGACCTCATAGGTGCAGTGGTCTAAGTCCGGCCCTGAATGCAAATTTTTATACATGGCGGACAAGGAACTATTATAAAGCTTTTTGATGTATCCGATGTACTAACTAAAGAAAGTGTTGAAATGTATTTACGCTTTCTAACCTCTTTTTTCTTTTTTGGCGTAAAACAATTTTACAAAGGAGGAAACATTACATGTTCTCTAAAACATTTTTTAAAAATTAAATTTTATGAAAAAGACCATTATAGGAAAAAAAACGTTTTTTATTTTAGCTCAAATTGGGAATCGAACTTATGATGTTGACACCGTCAGCTCCGTGACCGAACACTCTACCAATAAGGCTAGTGGGAATTGTATAAAATATATATTATTTGTTTGTACGTTTATTAAATGTAGAAATCGTTAAGATAGAGATGTGCTTCTAAAGATCTAGTCTAGATCTAGACAGATTTGTAGCTGTGCCCCCCTCCCCAAATTAGACAAAAGTAGTGTGTGACAGAATAGTCCTGAATGTATTATGTATGGGTACTTTCACCAAAAATATTCCAAAACTTTCTACTTTATGTAGACTAGATCTTGCTGCTTTCCCAAACAACAATATAAATATCCGTAACCACAATTTTGTACTTCACAATAAGCAGGACAATGTTATCGAATAATTCTAGTTTTCTTCTACCTTTAAGGAACACAAAGTAATTTGTGTTAACAACTTTAGTACATCAAGATATATAAATCTTGTTGTAGGAGCATCATTCCAAGATGACCAACTTGTGGACAAAGATATTTGAGTGTATTATAAACTATTTTCTTATTATTGGATTCAAGACGCGCTCATCTTGAGATGCTGTTAGCAAAAAACACATTCCAAGTCATAGAAATATTCAGCGTAACTAACACAGCTGACGGAATTATTTAAAACATTTTTGAGTCGTGGTTAGCAAAATGAACATAATTCGCAAGTTGCTTCTTTTGATGAAGCGATTCCCGAAGACCATTGTAGGCCCTTTCATCCACTTATAATGGAAGCACCAACACAGCTTTAGCCTCGCAGTTTATTTAAGGATTAATGGGGATTACTCATTACTTGGAGCATTGGTTCAGCCAGTTCTGCAGAATTCTGGATCTCACTAATAAAAAAAATGAAAACTAGAAATGACTCTCCAATTGCTTTTTTTTTTTTTTTGGGTGGGTGGGGTATTTCGTTATTTTAGATCACAAAACAATTAAACAAATGATGCTAATTTAATCAATTTTTAATTTCTTGAGTGCTTTCAACAATTATAGAGAAAAATGGTGCGGATTGGACCTCCATATTATAGCCATAACTGCATTGCATAAGAGATCTATTCTCTTTTTCTTCTTTGTTTTCCTGTCTAATTTTAATATTCATGTAACAGTTTTAAATAAATGAATGACTGGTCAGAGTTTTTTGTAAAAATATAATGGTGTTAACTTTCTTTAAGATCTTTGAACCAAATACTAAGCATTAGTCAGAGAAAGACTCATGATCGATTTGGACATCTCTATCTTCCCAATTCGCTTTCGTCATTTATGGTAAAAGAACAAACACATTCAAGTTTAAAAATACATATGAAACATACTATGATGTTTACTTTGCTTGATAACTAATTGATATGACTTTTTTTATTTGTTTAGATCTTTTTATTTTATTTTAAATTTTTTTTTACACAATTCAGAAAACAACAAATCAATGTGCTGAAGAATTCCGAGGACGCTGTCGTCCTAGATGATTGTTTTACACTATTTTAGAGCATTTACTTCGGATACAAAAGTTTTAGGATCACAACTGTTGAGACATTTTGTAACTCATTTAAAATAACAGAAAGTCAGTTTGGATTTCAGACTTTTTTTCAGTATTTTTCTAGTTAGATCAATCTTATCCCATCCATCCATCCTAGTGGCGCTACACAGCCTATGGAAGGCTCTACACCCTAACCCAAAGCTGTTTCATCATCCTGTGTGGCACCATAGATTTTCATAAGAATTTTCAGTTCCCAAGTATTGAGTTAATTTTCAGATGCCTTAATCACTATCTAGGTCTCACTTCCACACATTGCTGCTTGTCTTATTATGGTTTTGTATATTATTTTCCTTGGTTTTCCTTGAAAGCTCAATCTTATTTACACTAACACACAAGACAAACAGGTTAAGGCATCTACGTCCATAACATATAATACTGTTGAGCAGTCAAGGTTATTGAGCAATTGTATTGAGTCCATGATCATTTACACTGTTTATTGTAGTATAACCAATAGGATTTATCAATTGCATATTCATAATTCTTAATTAAGGGTTACCTGTTACCTGTTACCTATCCCTTAGTCTGGTGGACCGTTGGGGCACCAAGCAAGACTCGTAGACCATCTTTCTCCATTCTTGACGATCAATAGGTTGACAATTGTCTATTGTTGTAGACACCTTAATATTGGGATTCTTTTGAAAGGAACTGTCTTTTTCTAAGGAAGCTTAAATGTTCGAAGAGAAAAGTTGGTACGTTTACCTGAGAACATGCATGAATTTGTATTATAACAGTTTTTATGTAAAAAAAAACACAATTATACTTAGAACAGGGCTAATCAACGCTAATCACTCTTAGAGCCATAGTGTTCTTCTAATAAAATTTATGAATCATTAATGATACACTTTAAATGAAAGGTAATACTTTATTATGATAGCATTAATGAAAGTGAGGGTCACAAATAATTATGAGTTTGTTTTTTCAACTATGTTCAGGGGAAATAACAAACAGAACACTGTGAAAACTTTTTTTAAAAATTTGTTTAATTAAAAGAGCTATATGGTACTGTTATAATCCAGTCATGCACACAGCCATGCACACAGACATTCAAGATAGTTCATAAGGTTTGCACTGCCAGACACGAGTCTAATAAGGTTGTTGACACATTAGAGAAGGGAGAACAATTTCAGCCCAAGTCTAGAGCCGATATGAAGATGCTGTGCTCAAGGCAGATGCCCTCTATGTGTTTGTCATGTCTCCATGTAAATAAACATGTATTCCTCGTTGAGCTGCCTCCCTCAGAGGTGGAACTCCGCCATGAGACGGTCCCAAGCCCGTCTGAGAAAGGAGGAGGGTTGGGCGTAGGGCTAGCTATCCTACCCTGTAGAAAAAAACACTAGCTACAGAAACACCAAACAGCAAATCAAATGAAGTCATGGACCTGGGAGAGGATGGACCTCCAGCTGGACAATCACACTTTAGTGTTGCATACAGTCTGTTGATAAAGAAGATTATGTATCTAAAAATTGCAAAATAATAATTATGAGACTACTTTATTTTTATATTGATGTTCAGTAACTAGATAACAATAACAGCCTAGACCCTCACCAAATTGCATATAAAGCAGCTAGAGGAACTTATGGTGCCATTCTATGCTTTTGGACCAGTTTTATAAGCATCTCGATACACCAAAAACATATGCACGAAGGTCCTCTTTGTAGATTTCTCCTCGGCTTTCAATACCATACAGCCACATCTCATGATAAACAAACTGAGTAACTTAAATGTAAGCCCTTACGTACAAACATGGGTTCTAAACTTTTTAACCCAACGCCCCCAGTATGTTAAAGTCAACAACACCAAATCGTCAGCTCGAGTACTATCTACGAGTGCTCCACAAGGCTGTTTTCTTTCTCCTGTACTGTACACTCTTTACACTAATGACATAAGAAGCATCTATGACTCAGTTAAACTCATTAAATTCACTGATGATACTGCCTTAGTCGGTCTTATTTCAGGAGATGAAACTCAGTATCGAAGCTCGATAGAAGAGTTTACAAACTGGTGCACCGACATTTTTCTAGAACTGAATGTCACAAAAACTAATGAACCTATGATAGATTTCAGAAAGAAACAAGATTACAATGAGAGTTTGTGTGATACACAATTTCAGAGGCGGCCCCCGTAGGAGTCGGATCCTTATCAGATCCGCTTTGATCTCTCAACGGGGGCAGCCTCTGAGTTTGCTGCTCTTTGTCGCTGCTAATTTAAAAAAATTATATCAAAGATAAACGACAGAAATATACATCTTCCGTGCTTTGATCTCTCAACGGGGGCCGCCTCTGAGTTTGTGTATCACACAAACTCTCTTTGTCGCTGCAAAAAGTTCATTTAAAAAAAAATTATATCAAAGATAATCGACGGAAATATACATCTTCCGTGCTTTGATCTCTCAACGGGGGCCGCCTCTGAGTTTGTGTATCACACAAACTCTCTTTGTCGATGCTAAAAGTTCATTTAAAAAAAATTATGTGAAAGATAAACGACAGAAATATACATCTTTCGTGCTTTGATCTCTCAACGTTAGCCCTGTAAAGCCAATGTTCAAGGCAACTGCCACACCTCTTTTATAAATTAATTATTTAGAGAGTAAATTCTCTAAGCTTTAAACAAAATGAAACGTGAAATATGATGCCATATATTAGATTTTTAATTGTCTTAAATTAGGTTTCATTTATATTGCATACTAATTAGGTTTTTTCTCTTTAAATACTGCTTGCATACAATATTTTTAAAAATTAGATTTTGAGCTTTTAGAAAAAAAAAAGTAGCCGTTGCATCAGAACTTTGAATGATCTATATTATCGTGATGTCAGATTTTTATTATCTCTTCTACTTTCTGAGCACTAAACGGGACGGACGGACAGACAGACAGACAGACGGACAGACAGACAGACAGACAGACAGACAGACAGACAGACAGACAGAC
>JADKLZ010000687.1:37284088-37295981 GCA_021533235.1 Biomphalaria straminea | reverse complement strand
AGGATAACCACATATAGAACACCAAATTAGGATAACCACATATAGACAACCAAATTAAAATAACCACATATAGACCACTAAATATAGATCCCTTACATACAGATCACCACATCAAGATATCCACATATAGAACACCACATCAAGCTAACCACATGTAATCACTAACAGCTTATATCAAGTCTCCTTGAAAATCTGCCACATTATTGTGGGAAGCGTGGTCGAGAGGCCAAGTGCGGCTTGATCTTGGCTTGCTTGGCTACCTAGAAGGGGGCTCGAGGCTCGACACCCGACGCGGGAGAGTTGTGTTTACTGAGCTGCTTAAAGGCAGCACGGGAAACCAACTCCTAGATACCCCCTCCCCCCCCCACTGGTCCACAAATGAGATTGGACCAAAGCGCTCTGAGCATGCTATAAGCATGAAAGTAGCGCTATAAAAGCTATAATAATAATTTATTATAACACAAAACTCTGCATCATCGAAATTCTTTCTCAGAAATCCTGCCTGCCTTTCCGTTCTACCTTTAGGCCTCTACCCCCGCCATACACACACACTATCACGCTGACCCATTTAACCAAGGAATATGCACGTAAGGGTGAGCTCACAATAAAATCGCATTCACTTGATTGTTTAGGAATGATATACAGGATATTCCAAAACAATAAAAAAAATAATGTTTAAAAACACATTTACTTATATTCACAGAAATGACACTACCTATATGATTTAGTGATGAAAAAAAATTAGTAAAATCTAGACCAGTGATTCCCTAACCTTTGGCATGTGTGTACCCCAGCTAGACGTTTTGTAACGAGTACCACACCAAAAAAATGGATTTTTTAAAATAACAATCATTTGTTCCAGAACGAAAAGCTACTTTAAAACGCAGTCAAAGACTTTCTTCAACGGACGGCAGTCAACAAATGAGCTTTGATATATTACAAGCCTAGTGCTAAAAAAATCATTTTAACTAGACTGAAAATCTTTTAAGATGTCATTCTGTTTGATTGCATGTATAGATCTCGAAGGTCTGTGACTCTATTTCTACACCCACACAAAGCTCCAGGATTATGGTTGATTATTATTTGAATATTTTTTCTCCAGATATACCGGTATTGTTTTTCAAATAACTTAGAGCGTCCTGAAAAGCTATCATTATTCATTGATTGTCATCAAAGTTACCATGTTCTAAGAATAGATAGAAATGAGGGATGAATTAAAAAGTTAAGATTAAGAAGCACTGTCATATAAGATTAAGAAGCACTGTCATATAAGATTAAGAAGTTCTGTCATATAAGATTAAGAAGCACTGTCATATAAGATTAAGAAGCACTGTCATATAAGATTAAGAAGCACTGTCATATAAGATTAAGAAGCACTGTCAGATAAGATTAAGAAGCACAGTCATATAAGATTAAGATGCACTGTCATATAAGATTAAGAAGCATTGTCATATAAGATTAAGAAGCATTGTCATATAAGATTAAGAAGCAATGTCATATAAGATAAAAAAGTAATGTCATATAAGATAAAGAAGCACTGTTATATAAGATTAAGAAGCACTGTCATATAAGATTTAGAAGCACTGTCATATAAGATAAAAAAGCAATGTCATATAAGATTGAGAAGCACTGTCATATACGATTAAGAAGCACTGTCATATATAATTTTGAGGTCTTTACGAGTCCTGAGGACCTTGTGAAATAGCCATAAAGTTTTAAAACACAAACTCTGGGTGGCTAAGTCATGCAATCACTACTGATATGTTGAGAACGTGACTGGTCAATGATATGTTTGTCAATTATTTCTATATGTTAAAGTCACAATTTTCACTAATAAATAATTAGGTGTCTACTGTTCCTTTTTTTTGTATCTCTATGGCTTCTTCAGTCGCTAAGCGACTATTCATCATCTCATGGAAATGGAAGATTACCTGAACATGGTCAGAACGACTTCGCCCGTACATCAGTTCCCCCCTCTCCACACAGCCAATACAGCTTGGGGTCAGCGGCGTCACAGCATCTGCTTGGGTGTAGCACTGGGTGCTTCAAACTACCTAAGAGTCGCCAGGCCCCGAAGTCTTTCCCATGATTGGGTGCAGATTGAAGGCAACAGAAGTTTTAGTTCAATGGTACCTATTAAATCCTATACTCTTAAGCGAGCAATTCTTGTATATATATATATATATATTTATATTTCTTCTATTTCGAAAACGGCTCTAACGATTTTCTTTAAAATTTCAACGTATCTAAATGTTAGTGAGAAAAAAAATCTCAGCTCATTGGCCACATCGGGAAAACTCGAGTTTGACCGTTATATCGGTTTGAAAAATGTCTCATTATGGAAAAACTTATTTTGGTTTGAAGGTTTTATGAATGACATGGAGAATTTATGAATGAAATTTTTTCCCACGACGTCAAAGGGAAAAAAAAACTTGACACCTCCTACGTCACTGGCTTACATCCGTTCACTAAAGCATTTCTTTGCAACAAGTTTTATCGCGTTTGAATGAATAGACAAAACTATTTGCGCACCGTAGTTGAAGGTTTAAAACAGTGAACATCAATCAAGCACGTGGTTATATGAAGACGCTCAAGTGCTTCCAAGTGTTTCTACAAATTAATCGCTTGATCCCTTTATTATAAGGCACGTTAAAATAAGAATTTGATTAATTGTATATTTTTAATTAGCTATAATGTAGGCCGAAAAGAAAGATATGGACGCCGAATCTGGAATCTGGATGTCTGCCTGGTCGAGCGGTTTGCACGCTGGACTGTCGTTTGGATTTATCGATGGTCCCGGGTTCAAACCCTGCCCGCTCCCATCCCCCGTCGTCCTGCGGGAGGTTTGGACTAGGAAGTAACTATCTTCAATTCTGAAGGAACATCCGAAACATGTAAAACAACAAACAAACAATCTACGTCTAGATCTAGGTCTTGATTCTAGACTTACAACTAGATTCTCAGTTCTCCGTCGAAAAAACCGCCATGTTGCTCGCCGTTATTCTTCCCTAATAGCAGGAGGTTTTCGGCGTTGAAGAGATCTAATAATAATCTAATAGGTTTTCTGTTGTAATTTCTAGAAGAAAAGATGTTCACAACTTTTCAGGAAAACAAATAGATCTATACGTCTACGTCTGAGCTATAGGATTTCAGCCAGATTTCAATCGCTTTTTTTCCTAGACTAGATCTAGATGTAACAGCATTGCCAATTCCACTCTAAATTTATAGAAGACAAATATTATTATAATTTTGTTCGATCTAAATCTTTGTTTTTTTAGAAGGTCTTTTATATAGATTCATTTAGACAAACATTATTTATATAAACATAATAATTTTATTATTATTATTATTATTATTGACGTGAAGTTAATATTTTATTGACATAACGTTATTATTCGTAAATGCAATCATTAGTAATATCGTCAAGCTAGAAAATTCTGAGGAGCGTTTAAGGAAACTTGAGGATCTGCGACTTCGAGCTTCACATCGACTCGAAAAGGAAACCAACACACAATATTCTAAGCGGTCAACGAGTTTGCGTACGCTGCAGCCACTTTTGATTTAACTATAAACCTTAGTAAAAAACTTGGGGTTAGGGTGTGGTGACGAAAGGCCTAGAAGATATCTGAATGGAGGGATGTGTAAAAGCAGGCCATATCCTTCCATGGGCTGTAGCACCAGTAGCACCACTGGGATAGATGGATGGCAAAAGCCGGTATGAATTTCTTATGGTCTGACAGTCTTAGTGTTCTGTTTGTTCTAGATCTATATGTAATTGTACATGGCGATAAAATATCAAGTCTCTTAAGTCCTCCTACAGTCTAGACAGCGTAAAACTATCGTAGCCTACTATTATTGGCTTGTAAGAAAGTCTTTGAAGTTTTCCCCAATAACGTAGAAATTTGCGTCACTCGATGTTTCGTACTAAAGCCATAATTGAATATACTAATTCCAAAATTAAATGTCTGAACGTACCAATTTACATATAGAACAAACAGAATACTAAAGAAATTTTTCGAATTAGTAGTCTTTATCCAATCGTTCATTTTCGTAATTATAAAAAAAAATCCAAAAATGACTTCGGGTATATTAAAGTGGGAAGCGTGGTCGAGAGGCTAAGTGCGGCTTGAGCTTGGCTTGCTTGGCTACCTAGAAGGGGGCTAGAGGTTCGACACCCGACTCGGGCAGAGTTGTGTTTACTGAGCGCCCAAAGGCAGCACGGAAAACCAACTCCTAGATACCCCCTCCCCCCCACTGGTCCACAAATGAGATTGGACCAAAGCGCTTTGAGCATGCTATAAGCATGAAAGTAGCGCTATATAAAAGCTATAATAATAATATGAAATTATTTAACCGAGCAAGGCTCGGCCACCTGATATTACTTCCTAATGGCATACGTCTCAAAAAAGTCTCTGACAACCAGTCCAACTAAATTCTTTTCTAATTTGTTAGCAAACATCCAAATGTCGTATTTCTATGTTCGGGTACTCTGTTTTTGGTCATTTGAACAACTATTTGTTTAACATAGTTCTTTCAATAGTGTCTGCAGAGACACTTGACCTGTTTAGGAGCTTTAAGCACTACTCCTAACAGCAGAAATTCTCACCAAAGCTCTACGGGAGGACTAGCCCTTCCAGCCTTGGTACCGATTGGACGTCATCTCAAGTTAACATCGTATCGTCTAAATCAGTGATTCCCAAAGTGGTCCATATGGACCCCCAGGGGTCCACGAGGACTTCCAAGGGGTCCACGAAAGTAAAAAAAAAAGAATTGGGGGTCCATGACATGCAAATGGAGGTCCACGAGAGTGGATCTCATTTAAGAAGGAATTGAGTTTAATATAAATTTCACATTAATGAAATCACCTATTAGCATATATCATATCATATCTTCCGGATAGAGTGCGATGTTCAAGTGTGTATTTGTTTTTTCACATTTGGCAAGTGTGTCAGCCTTCTATTTCCTTCTATTTGAACAGTGTTATTGCTGGTGTTGTTAATTTTTACAAGGTCACACAATATTTTGTAAAAAATCTTGAGGGTGTTCCTTTAAATTCTGTAGATAATTACATCCTAGCCCAAACCTCCCAACAAAAATGCGAGCAGGCAAGATCAAGATGACCACCGAACGTTAGTCCAGGCATCATGAGTTGTTTTATTTAGGAGACATCAGAGTTTGTCAAGCTTTGAAGGACTATTTTTATATTAGTCAAGAAAAAAAATAACTGTTTGGTGAACTTTGCTGATTCGCTAGCTAGATAGCCGTTAGCTCCAGTGCTCCTAATTCTTCTCTGTGGTTGTCATAGAGCTCATTAGTTATAATGATCTTAATTTTTAAATTATTTTTTCTCCATTGGGCCATTCAATGAGCATTCCAGCTCCTTCGTTGGTGGCTTTCTGAGAACAATCCATGAAAACTCTGTTAGGGCAATGTTATTGTTGAGTTCACTAAATTTTTGAGCTCTGTTGGAATATAGCTAAATATTTCTTTCTTTTAATTTAAGTCTTTGCAAACGACATATTTCTGCAAAAAATATATTTCTCTACACAGCTGGCCGAGTCAACCTTGTCTGGTAATGATGTACTTTTTCCCCTTTTACTAAAACAACAAATCTCTATATGAAAAATAATCTCCGTAGCAATTGAAGTCGAGCTTGCAAACCTTTAAAAAATAGTTTCCAATGTGTTTAGTGATAGTTAACGATACATATTAACTGTTACATAATGGGTTTAAATTTCAATTTTGTTAATAAAAAAACTTAAAATGTAGTTTTAAATTACTTTTTCACTCCTCTTGTCACTGGTTGGAAATTATTTAAACAAAATGTGTAATTTGAAATTGATGAATTTTCAAACATTCAATATAACTTAAACAGGGGGTCCACGGAAAACCAGAAAATTTGCCAAGGGGTCCACGAGACAAAAAAAGTTTGGGAACCACTGGTCTAAATGAATATGCCTTAATCTACTAAGTAACATTGTATTAATACGTCCACTCTGCTACGTGTCTCTGGCGTTATCAGATTAAAATCTCAAGCCACCAATAACATACACTTTAATAAAAGTAACAATATTAAATGAGAACGCCTATATCAATAATGTAATCGACCCTTGTATATACACATATTCATGAGCGAATATAATACATTCTCTCTTTCTTTCTGTTTGTCTTTCTTTTTTACCACTTTCGTTCCATAAAGATAACACAATAATGACATAATTATGTTTGTCTGAGTCAAAAAGATGAATCATTCACGTCAAAGAAACGAAATAACTTTGTTTATATTTTTTATTCTAAGGAGCCCTGTTGCCTTCAGGGCAGAATCGTAAAGATAATTCCGTCTAGCCAAAAACCATTGAAATGTAGATTCTAACTAGCCTATATTCTGTGCCTCTAATAAAAAATTATACATGAGCAAATTACTTAATGCTAATTTTGTAAAGACCAATATAGATTATACTTCATTTAATATGTAGACAAATTGATTCACCTACCGAGTTTTGAAGAAAGAATTACGATTTAGTTTGGGTTTTCTGCCTAAAAATAAAAGTTGTATGATGAAGATGCATCTTAATTAATTAATAGGCCTGCGAATGATCTTAACGCGGGTTATGTGGGATGTAATTATCTTCTCTTTAAAATGAACCTCTAAAAGGCTTAACCATTTTCAATTAGGCCTATTACACAGTTTGCGGGGATCCATGTTTATGTCCATGCTGTTGGTAACTGTTAAAAGTATACATCTTATGTAGGTATAAAAGTGTGTTGCTGGACACATAAGCAATAATCTTATTACATCTTATCATATCTTATTTATCTTATCTTATAATTACCAACGTTCCTTCACAAGTAATAATTATTTCCTACGTTTATCTCTGCTAAGTCATCGGTGACTTACTGACTTAATCCTGTGTACTCCCAGGGGAGCATAGGGCCGCAACCACACCTCTCCACCGAACTCGGTTCTGAGCAGCTTTCTTCATCTGCTCCCATGTCATTCCAGTACCCTCAGCTTCACTGATGACTGACCTCTTCCAGGTTTGCTTGGGTCTGCCTACTTTCCTCTTTCCTTGTGGATTCCAGTCAAGAGCCTGCCTTGCAACATTGGTAGCTGGTTTCCGCAGGGTGTGTCCTATCCAGCTCCATTTTTGTTTGGTAATGTCTTGTGCTATGGGCTTTTGTCTAGTTTTGTTCCAGAAATCGGTAGTGGTAATCTTTTCTGGTCATCGGTGTTCCTAGATAAATCAGAGAACCGGTTCCTATCTTTATCTTGAGTTCAACATCAGACTAGAGTGAAAACGTCAAACATCAAGGGTTTCTTTCTATTTTAAGTTCGTCTTTTTATTTTAAACAATCATCAGAGTCTAAACTCTAGATCTAGGCATTGGGATTCAGAAGAATGATATATCTTTGTTTCTCTGTGTATGTATTTTCTATAATTTTAATAACTATCATTTGTTGTACTTAAACATTTACGGGCTAGGAAAAAAAAGGATACTCTGAAACGAATTATTTAAACTCGATTTTTCCCCTTTTAGTCTTTTGAAATAAAATATATTTTGTATTTAAATTTCCTCCTTCCTTTTTCTATATATGTATATTTATATATATTTAATATTTGTATTTTAAAAATAAATTACTATACATTGATCCAATTTCCTTACTACTCTATTATTTATATATGAACAATTCACTTATTTAGAAAGATACCTACGGGCTACGATTTACTGACACAATTCTAGTGAGTCTCAATGAAGTCTAGATAAACACCCAGGGTTCTACGACTTCCAAGGGGTCTGCGATAGTATTTCATCTCCTCTTTTCAGACTTTTTGTACTATAGAGCACAAAATGTAAAGGTCATCTGTTTCTGTGGTTCACGGTTAACGAGAGTGTCATGTGGCCAGCACAACGGCCTTTGTTTTTCCCCAACTAATGGCTAGTACCTATTAGAGCTGGGTAGACTCAGAGGCCCCCAAAGGATCCCAAAATATAAAAATTCCAGTCTTCACCAGGATTCGAACCCGGGACCCCCGGTTCACAAGCCAAGTGCTTTACCACTCAGCCACGCGCCTCCTAATTATTTATTTTTAGCTAAACTAAAAGTTTCTAACTTTTTAACTTTTTAGTTCACTTTTGCCCGTCACTGTTGTGTTCGTGTTTCGTGTGTGAATGTCGTATAAATTCGTGTTTTTATTGTTAATATAGATCTAGTAATGCTGATGTAGACTTTTGTATTCAGACTGGATTATCTTATCAGTGGTGTAGCTATGATGGAGGGATAAAGAGATCTGAATTTGAAAATCCAACCGGGTCCCTACGTCTGGGGAGGCCTCAAAGTTAGTGTCCGAACTTGTTGTTTTTTTTTACATTACATATGAAATATTACGCCATGATCTCATGTCATGATGTAGATTGTCAAAATGCAGGGGCACCTAACGAGGTCAAGCCCCCCCCCCTCGGCCCTCAAAACCTAGCTACGCCACTGTATTTAGTTTCAGACTTTGTTGCCTGAATATATTTTAAATTGGTTTGTATCAAGTACTATGTACCCTTCGAGATTTTTTAAACATACCTACTGGCTACATGGCGCTACTTGGGAAGTAAAAGCCTTTGTTCGTTGTGCTGGCCACACGACACCCTTGCCACTTTACGGCCGTGGAAACATATGACTTTAGCATGGACTTCCATACAGATCGCAAGGTTTAAAGGGGATACATTAATGAATGTTTTTTTTATCCACAGATTTTGATATTGATAACTGATGAGTATTGCAGCTCCTGAAAATGAATCTTACTTATCCTGAGTTTGATAATGTGACATTAAACTATCTAACTTCAACATTGGTCATGAATACAACAAAGACTAAAATATATATCTTAAATATATACTGTTTCATTGGGAGCCAGGATTATTATTATATATTCCTATCATTTTGCTGCTTCGTTAATCCTGTGTTCTCTGTCCTGGGTCTGTTCATCAATGCAATTTGTCTTGTCATACTGGCCAAGAGTGGACTTAGAAAGACGTCAAACATTTTACTTTTCGCTCTTGTTTTTGCAGACTCCATGAATATGTTTGTAAGTCTGGATTTTTCCACTAGAATTAGATACTTCGGACCTATTAAGTATAAACCTGGTCTCTGCACCTATGACTATGACACTATTATGAATGAATTTTTATACGTCTCTCTGCAATTCTTTAATTTTGTCGGAACGTGGGGCCGGACTATCAATGCTTCGATTCCGATGATTATTACCATCGAACGTATTCTTGCTGTGTACTTTCCAGTAACATTCAAGAAAGTGGTCACAACAAAGTCCATAACTGTGTCCTGTTGTATAGCATACGTCATCTGGCTACCCTACGTCATCGTCCAGACTTTCTTCAGGCGCCTTGAATACATCCAGCTGCCCAACGGACAGTTTGCGGCAATTACCACCCAAACCGAGTTTTTAATAAATAACTATAGTATCTTATACACGTTCGCAATCTACGCCATGGAAGGGTTTATATCATAGATTCCCATCTGTTTTGTTAGTCTGGGCTGCATCCTCATCGGCATCAAGGTCTCAGTGTCCATCTCTCAGCGGAGAAAAATGACCAATGCAAATAAAAAACGCCAATGGTCACCCAGAACCACTCGCACTCTATTGACCACCTGCCTCATATTTGCAGTCACCCACGCCATTACCGCTCTTATCAGCGCATTTGTCATCGTGGATACGAAGACCCCTCTGTTGACCTACTTACTGGTAGAAATCGCAGAAACCATCAATATCCTGAACTGCACCAGCAACTTCTTTGTCTATTTTCTCTTCAACAAAAAACTTTGGAATATATTTCTTCAGCTACTTGTGCTGACAAAGAGAAAGTAGCATTGACAAAACATCCATTTCTTTTACAAGATATTTGCCCCCCCCCCCCGAAAAAAAATTGTACTTAAAATGCGCCAATATAAAATTTTCTACTATTACTTGTGTTACATTCAAGTTTAATTATACATATGAAACATACTATGATGTTTACTTTGCTTGATAATTAATTAATGTTAATTTTTTTATTTGGTTAGATTTTTTTAATTCATTTTTTTTTAAATTTTTTACACAATTCAGAAAACACCAACTCAATGTCATGAAGACTTCCGAGGACGCTGTCGTCCTAAATGATTGTGTACACTATTTTTGAATATTTACTTCGGATACAAAAGTTTTAGGATCATAACTATCAAGACAATTTGTTACTCATTAAACATAGCAGAAAGTCAGTTTAGATTTTAGTGGGGTTTTATTTTTCAGTATTTTCTAGTTACATCAATCTTATACACAACACGAAGTACAACAAAACAAAGTGACGATGACTTCTGGGGACTCGTCATAATTAAATGTTCCATAATATCTGCTTCACCGGAGCCAAAACTTTTGATTGATATTGTAGAGCGAATAATGTAAAGTCCAACTGCCACCTTCCAGAAGAATTGGTTGCATAAGCATAGCTATACTCAACATAGGGGACGTCAGACAGTGCGATAGAGACACGATTAAAGTCCTTGATATTGGGATTCTTTCGAAATCAACTGTCTTTGGTTTGTATGGAAGCTCAAAAGCTCCAAGAAACATAAATGTTTTTGTTGGTGTCTTTATAAGCTGTTTTTATGTACAAAATAGGCCTAATTATGCTTAGAGCTGGGCTAATAAACGCAGAAAATGTTCCAATACGACACTCTTAAAGTGTTCTTCTAAAAGAATTTATGAGTCATTAATGATACGATTAGATAATTTTTATTGATCCAATCTAATGGAAATTCGGTTTGATTACAATTGACAACCTCAGCGTAACTACTGTACAATAACAGTATTGATAAAAAAATTCGAACAACATTCACATACGAACGCACATACACATTCACAACCAGCGCTTTATGAATTTGACTTCAATGTACTTCTCGATGACGACAGCTGACCTCGTAACACTCTGACCGAAAGTTGGATAAGGAAGTTTTTAAATCTTTCAGTTTTAGTCCTAATGGAAAGGAGACAGTTTAAAGCAAAGATAACCATTTATTATGATAACAGATAACAGTATTGAAATCGAGGTTTACATTTATTTATTTTTTAGTTGAAAAATTCTCACGGTCAAACTAGAGTTTTCAACGAGCTAGTACAGGCTGGTTCCTGGCTGGCAGGGTCAAGGTTCCATGAAGCTCTGGTTTGAATGGAGGTATTGTTAAACCAAATGGGCAACTAACTAGGGAACATTTTGGAATAAATTAAAGCCAAATAAATCCCCTTTTCTATCTTCCCTTGTTTGTTTTAGCGGCCCCCAAAAATGGGAAAAGAGTCTATTAGTTTTGTGTGGCCTGTCTGTCCATCTGTCTGTCTGTCTGTCCGTACTTACGAAAGAACAGATCGAGACGCACGCCCTCTTTACGCTTGACGAAACTAAGGGCTGCTTTAGATACAACCCAAAACAAAAAGTCCCCTGGCCCAGTCGGTCTGACATTTGAATTTTACAAAATTGTAGCATTACCCTAATAAAACTCATTTTATATGATTATATTAGAAAACCTTTAACAATTTATTGCGTGCCATAGTGAAATTTAAAGCTTTTTAAGTACCGGTCTATCGTAAATTGCCTAGATGCCTTTATAACCAGTCCGCCACTGTTCTTTGCAGAAAATCAAGAGATTGGTCATTTCAATGATTTAGGTCTTTTATCTAAATTTTTTTTTTCTAATTTCATAAATTATGTATTTCAATGATGATTTTGACAGTACAGGCATATTTCATTTAGTACAAAAAAAATGTAAAAAATTAAAAAATAATTGTATTAATGAGAGCTGAACCCAGACTTCTACATTGTTTTCGATAATTAAATTAGTATTACACTCTAGT
>JADKLZ010000687.1:37248952-37269538 GCA_021533235.1 Biomphalaria straminea | reverse complement strand
TGTCTTGGAGTGTCTTGGGGTGTCTTGGAGTGTCTTGGGGTGTCTTGCAGTGTCTTGCTATTGTGTCATTACAAATTGTACAGAGCTTGTGGGAAGGGGAAGGAAAAATGTTCTTCTGGAGTGCTATTGAACCATGAAACGGGTTGCCTGAATCAGCCAGAAAAAGCAACAGTTTGGCAGATCTTAATTAAATGATTAACATACATGACTACATTGACACGTGGAGACTGTAATTATGTTCTCTTTTGAAGTTATGCCTTAAATTTATAAGAAAAAAAATCTCTAATTCTAATGTAGTACTTAGGCTACAACGGTATTCCTTGTAAGACAACTGTATAACGTCAAGGTACAGAGGAGGGAGCACGAAGGCTCGGGGATAACATAAAAAATGGACCGGCCTCTCTCTTGTTTTTCTGCTAGTACTCTTCTGTGGAGGATTTGGTAACACGAAATGTCACAGCACCCCTAGGACGAAAGTCTAAGGACAGGTAATGATGATGATGAATAATTACTTCGTCAGTGGCGCCCAACCTAGATCGGCCCAAGGGCCATTTTAATTTCTGACACTCATGTTTCTGAATTGACAACATTTGCTGCTAGTCCGCTGTGACATCCAACCATACTTCTTCACTTTTCTTCAAAGTTTTATAATTAGAGTCTTTTATTTTTTCGCATTAATTAATGCATACATATTAAATGGTACAGCAACACTAGAGTTGATGCCAATAGACAATCCCAAATGATGGTCTGGGTTGCCAACAGAAGATGTTACGTAGCCTTCAAGGCAAGCTCAATACAGCTGCCGACATTTCAAAGAATTAAAAAAATAGATGATCCGTATATTGCATATTGAAAACAATAACTTTATGCAGCAAATAAAAATTTAGAACTTACAAAGGAAATAAACTGGTCACAAAAGTTTGAATAAATTCTCATAATTATTCAATTTTATTTTATTTATTTTTTTGTAGGGTACCACCTTTTCAAGCTTAGAGATTTCGGACATTGATCAACTCAGAAGATCAACTTACAAGAACTAATATAAATAATATGAATACTAGAATAGCAAAGAATGCAATCTACATGAAATCTCTAACATAATGACGATGCATTTTTCAACCTTTTTTGTGTGATTTTCTAAATTTGGGCCGATTTTTAGGGCTTGAAAACATCATGTAACGGGCCGGATCTTGTCCTCGGACCGTATTTTGGATAATAATAATGGGCTTGTCTTCGAATCCGAAGATTAGTGAGGAATACAGTGTTTCCCGTGGCTGTGCAGCCCCAGCTGTGACCTACATATTTTGCCACATCCAGGGCAAGCAAAACCATTGTCCGCAGGTGGTCGGTTTAGATTTTCTTTTCGTCGTCTGCGTTTGTTTACATTGTGTTAGATTGTTATTGTCTGAATTGTTATTGTGATTTTCTTTCGGTCTCAAATGTGTATCCCGCGGCCTTCGTGAATGACCTCCAGCTGTCTCGTTCCGACGCCGCATGCAGCCAGGTGCTCTCTTCTATGTCAGCCAAGGAAAGTTGACGCCTAAGCTGGTCTTTGAAGCGTTTCCGTGGGGCGCCTCTGTTACGTCGACCACCTTTTAGCTCACCAAAAAAGACTGCCTCTGGCATACAATCGTCTCCCATACGGTATACATGTCCTGCCCAGCGTAGCTGTCAGACCATAAGAAGTCCCTCTATACTGTCCATACCGGCGTTCGCAAGGACATCGCTGTTTGTAGTGCGGTCCTGCCATCGTATATCCATGATGGAGCGCAAGCATCTTTGGTGAAAGCGCTCAAGAAGTCTTAGCTGTTTTCTATATAATGTCCATGTCTCAGAGCCATATAGAAGGGTTGAGAGAACCACCGCCTGGTAGACATTTATTTTTGTAGGTAGGCGGGGCGATTTGTTCTAATAAACTCTCGCCTGAAGGCGTCCAAAGGTGCTACTGGCTCTTGCCAGACGGTATGTTTCAAAGGGGGACTTCTGCAACATGACTTCTGTTTTCCCGAGGTTTATAGATAGACCGAAAGAGGCGGCAGCGTAGGCAAATTCGTTTACCGCGTTCTGGAGGTCATTTTCATTGTGTGCTAGCAGGGCGCAATCATTGGCATAGAGAAGCTCCGTTATGACCATCTCCTTTGCTTTTGTGTGGGATAGTAGACGTCGGAGATTAAACACGTTGCCGTCAGAACGAAACCGGATGTAGATGCCTTCATGCAATCGCTGCCTCATTTGACCCAGCATTACGCCAAAGAAGTAGCGAATAGAGTAGGGGCAAGTACACAGCCCTGCTTCAGGCCATTTTCTATTGTGAAGTGATCAGAAAGATCACCATTGTGTCTGATCTGGCCTCTTTTTCCAACTTAAAACTGCCAGAGAATTGATAGGAACGTAGGTGGGCATTTCAGCCTAGCCAAAATCATCCACAAACCATCGCGACTGACCTTGTCGAAAGCCTTGGTGAGGTCCACAAAGGCAGCGTGCAGGATACAACTGTATTAATTGAATAGCAGAATATTGAGCTCTAAAATAAAAGCGAAAGCCAAGGAGAACATGAACACCACCATACACAGTGAAGACATCAGATTAACTCTTTCTCTCCGTAAGTATTTTTCTTATTCTGATAGTATTATTCGTTTTGCCAATTTGTAATTCCCTATCCTGTTATGATTAAACTTTAATCATCATCATCATCATCATCAAACTCCATTTGAGTGAGGGCTTGAGAGGCTTATATCCTCTCTTGCAAAAGCCCTGGACAGAAACCCTGCTGTCTTGCGTAGTGCGTAGGCGTCACCATACAGGTCGAGACGTTTTGGTTTCCCAGACCTGTCGAGACGGAGATCAGCAAGTCTGGGGCAGTCAAACAGAATATGAGGTACGGTTTCCTCTTCTTCCCCGCAGCGGGGGCACCGTGAGTCAAAATTTGGCCATAACCGTGAAAAGTATGAGCCAACAGGACAGTGGCCTGCCCTGCACTGTGCTATAACAGCTTGCTGTCAGGGCGCCTCATGCGCTCCCAGACTCCACGGGCTTTGAGGACTTGTCCCAGCACTCAAACCACTTTTCCATTTCAGTTTTTTGAATTGTAGCCAGGGCATGGTGAAAACTTACAGCCTGTTCAGTTGGTGGAATTTGTCCTCCCTGGTGGGCCAAGGAGTCTGCAATAGTGTTCCCAGTCACACCTATGTGACTTGGTACCCACTGCATTATCACAGGAATGCCATAGCGCTGCTTCATATTGTGTGAGGCCATGATGACAGTGTCGATATTGGGGGGCCATGGTCCAGGGCTTTGCAAAGCCTGTAGTACAGGTTTTGAGTCAGTGACCACAACAATCCGTGTTGCCCTCAAATGTCCCTCGCCGAGTTGTGAGTCATGACCTTTAGGGCTTCACAGACTGCCATGGTCTCTGCATCAAAACTGCAAACACTACCACATGATCCAAAGATTTTAACCTTTTTGTTCAGCCCAGAGCTGCTTCTGATATACTCCGCTATATGGCAGTAAAACGTGTGTTTTTGTTTCAAGTTTCTTTTTTAGCTTTTAGTGTTAAACTATTAGAAGCAGGCATCAAGGGTGTCCAAATTTAATGTATTCTAGCATTCATAAAGTTCTGTATTATACTTTAATATTTAGTCGACAAACGAAATGAATGGATCGATCGAGATTTAGATCACGTGATATTTTGAAAATTAGGAGTTTTATCAAATGTAGAGGAAAACTAACAATGAGAGAGAGAGAGAAAGAAAGCACATGAAAAAAGTTGTTGAAAGTCTCATCACTCACCAAAATTACAATCGAATTCCCCAGACAATAACAATCTAACACAATGTAACACATTTATAAATTCACTCTCTTTCTTTCTCTCTTTAATTATTCCGAAAATCCCTCTTTCTTTCTTTCTCTCTCTCTCTCTCTCTCTCTCTCTCTCGTTCTTTCTTTTTCAGTCTCTTTCTCTCAATCTTTCTTTCATATGTCTCTTTAATAATTTCAAAATTCTCTCTTTATCTCTTTCTTTTTTTTTCTTTCTCTCTTTCTGTCTCTTTCTCTCTCTCTCTCTCTCTCTCTCTCTTTCTCGATCCTTCTCTCGCTCTCTTCTTCTTTCTCTTACTCTCTTTCTGTATCTTTCTGTCACTCTCTTTTCTCTCTCTTCCTCCCTTTTTTTTTCTCTCTCTCTCTCTCTTTAATATTTCCCAGACGAGTTTACACTTTTAAAAAAGTCCAGCGACAGAGACATGTGCAATAACGTAGTGTGATAAATTTAAAGCAATCTTTGCAGCCTACTAAAAAGATAAACGGACCTACCATTAATCTTTGCAGCCTACTAAAAAGATAAACGGACCTACCATTAAGTCTGCGCGCAACAATTTGCCTGAGATTCAAATAACACCGCGACAAAAGAAAATATGGTTTGCTTTTTTTTCTGGTTAAAAAAATATACATTGTCTTTTTTGCTTAAATCTAAATTCAAATATTTTGACATTGTTACGCAGTTGTCAGCTAAAAACAAAAAGGTTTACTTAGTTACGTTACAAGAACTCAAAATAAAGAGATGTGTGCGCTGGCTTGTGTAATAAAGTAATTTTCATAAAATGCATGTAAGCTTTAAGTGGGTTGTTGGATTTGTGGTGAATTTGGACGACATAATTAAAATATAAAAGTAAATTGATAGGTCTTTTAATAGTTTGCAACACACAACATAGAGATTTCATTCGTCTTTCCCCACCCTACAACTCGTTTTAGATCATTATCTTGCTACATATTACTTTAATCAGAACGAGTGGATTCTAGACCACAATATTGAACTACCACGTCATTGTATGCGTGTGTGTGTGTGTGAATATGCCTCAAACATATTGCGACAACTCTGTACTAATTTTCTCATGTTGTGTTTTCGCGACATGTAAATAACAGCAATTACGACATTACGGTGCCAAAAGTATTTTTAAAGCAGGATAAAATGGACAGACAACTGTTGTGGCGAAAGATAATAATCATCACAAGTTGAAAACAAAGACCTTGTACATCTTTCTATTTGTAGAGTCTTACAGTCTGTTGGTATATGGCCATTTATTTTCCTCGTTCTTCTTACAAAGCTTATATCAACTCACTCTGTCTGTCTGTCTGTCTGTCTGGTAAAAAGTTTGAACATGTTTTTATCTCCCTTTTCCCATTTTTGGATCAAGTTAAAACTGTGCACGATTACACATAGAACCTGACAAGACATGAATTAGTAAAAAAAATAATTAATTTATAGTTTATTATTTATGGGTAATTAATTATTTTGTTTGATATCGAAATAAGGAGAGTTTGTTTTTAAAACGTTATTCTTTTCTTGCTATTGCTTGTTTTATAACAGCCACAGACATATATATATTATATCTAGACTGGACATGGAGATATTTGAACACCACACAAAATGTTTTTTTTTTAAGTTGAAACAAGACGCTGTTTTTGTGCGGTAGTTATACGAAGTAAAGGTTTTTCTTCAACCCTAACCTATGTAACATAAAATTTAATGTTTGGATCTAGATCATAGACATAAATAAATATAGACTGGCTAATAAGAGAGTTTCATGTAATGAAAATTTTTGAAATTGCATTTGTGTGTACTTTATTTATGTCTATGAGTTTTGTTTAATCTCTAAGACTGAAGATCATGCACTTTTTAATTTTTTTTATAATTCGGAAATCCGAATTCAATAGATATAGGCCTACATGTTTTCAAGTTACATGAAGTTACTTCCCTTATCCCAGTCTATATTTATGTCTATGGATTTCCTTATCCCAGTCTATATTTTTATTTATGTCTATGGAACTACGCAAATTAAAAGAAATAAAGCCATTTCATCATTGTTTCCATTAAGATAATATTTCGTAATCTTTATCAAAATAATTCACGTCTATACATTTAAATAGATTGATTTTTTTTTATGTATCTAAAATTTGCAAAATAATAATTATGAGACCGGAGTGCTCTTATTTTCGATGTTTCTCAATTATCTCTCAATAATGTAGAAGTCATTTCCCCTTTTTCGATATAAAAAATAATTAATTACCAATAATTATGTGACTAATTGATTATTTTTTTCTTATTGATTTACGCTTTGTTAAGTAGGCTTTTTACAGACAGACAAATGACAGAAAGAATGAGTTATCATAAGCTTTGTAAAAAATACACGGCATGGAAGAAATAAAAACCCACATTTCTTTCATTTTATTTCATTTTTATTTTAAATATAATTTTTAATGTAGGCCTACATTCTGTTTCTAATAATCATCCGAAGATGCAGTACTTGAACAGAAATGGAACTTATGTTTTGTTTAATGATGTGACATCCCCTATGGTTATCATTGCCACAAAGCCACAGGTTCCTCTAAGGACGGATCCAAATTTGTTTTGTTTTCTTGGCTCCCAGGAATACCTGTTCACATTCATGGTATTCAACTGTTTCGTGAATCCTTTGTTGTCAATATTGGGTCTCTTTGTCAACGGACTCTGTCTAGTCGTGTTGGCCAAAGGAGGTTTCAAAAAGCCGTCCTACATTTTGCTGTTCGCCCTTGTTCTGGCTGACTCTATGAATTTGTTTATAAGCCTGGACTTTCCCAGCAGAATTCGTAATTTCGGACCTGTCAAGACCAAGCCTGGTTACTGCACCTTTGAGTACGACAGCACCGTGAATCAATACCTCTTTGTCTCGCAAGAGTTTTTCAATTTCGTGGGGCTGTGGGGTCGAACTATTAACGCCACGATACCGATGATTATAACCATGGAGCGAATACTTGCTGTGTATTTTCCAGTAACGTTTACTCGAGTGGTTACACCGAAATCGATTACTGCATCCTGTTGTGCTGCTTACGTCATTTGGCTGCCGCACATTGTCGTTCAGAGCTTCTACAGGCGTCTGGTTGATGTCCAGCTATCAAACGGAAAGGTGGTCGCCATTACTACCGTCACAGAATTTTTGCGTAACAATTTCCGCGTTCTCTACACATTCACGGCCTACTTTCTAGAAGCGATGACGTCATGGGTGCCGGTCTGCTTCGTCTGTCTGGGCTGCATCGTCATCGGCATCAAGGTCTCTGTCTCCATCTCTCAGCGACGTAAGCTTACTAGTTTGAGGAAGGAGCACCAGTGGTCTCCCAGAACCACTCGCACTCTTCTGACCACCTGCCTCATATTTGCAGTCACCCACGCCATCAATTCACTCATCGGCCTTCTTGTAACTATTGACGACAAGACCCCTTTGTTGACCTACTTACTGGTGGAAATCGCAGAATTCCTCAATATCCTGAACTGCACCAGCAACTTCCTAGTTTATTTCTTCTTAAACAAAAAACTTTGGAAAGTATTACTTAAAATAATTCGTAGAAGAAAAAATGGTAACGGCATAAAACGTCTATAATTGGCAATATTAAAAACTCTTTCACCTCGATGTCAAGAACGGCAATCTTATTGCTTCAATTTTTAGTTTGTTTGTTTGTTTTACATGTTTCGGAAATTCCTTCAGAGTTATAGTTATAGATAGTTATTTCCTAGTCCAAACCTCCCGCAAGACGACGGGGGATGGGAGCGGGCAGGGTTTGAACCCGGAACCATCGGTAAATTGAAACGACAGTCCAGCGTGCAAACCGCTCGACCAGGCAGCCAAACAAATTTGGTTTGGACTAGGAAATAACTATCTTCAACTCTGAAGGAATTTCCGAAACATGTAAAACATTTTACAAACAAAACAAACAGTTTTATGTCACGTGTAACATTTTATTTATTGCGCAGTGGCAGAGCGTTAAAGCGCTTGGCTTCCGAACTGGGGGTTCTGGGTCCTGGTGAAGACTAGAAGTTTTACATTACGATCTTCAGGGCGCCATCCAGCTCTAATGGGTACCTGACATTAGTTGGGGAAAGTAAGAGTGGTTGGTTTTTATGCTGGCCAGGTGATACCATCGTTAACCGTGTTAGAAACAGATGTCCTTTGCATCATCTGCCCCATCTGCCCCATAGATCATGAAGTCTGAAAAAGAAATTTAACTAATGGATATATATAAACAATTAGTTACTTATTGTCGTTTGTATCAGAACTGAAGAAAAACCTTAATATTTTTTTTAAAGAGACACATGCTCCTTTTCTTAATAAGTAATGCATGTTAGATTTAAAAAAAAAAACATTTTTTTTTACCCTGCCCTACATGCCAATCCACCAAGAAGTTCCCACGAAAGTAAGAGTTGAAAAGAGGTACCGTATTGTATATAGCTGAGGTCATGCTCGCCCTGTGGGAGGTTTGCACTAGGAAGTGGATTATCTTCAACTCTGGAGGAACATCCGAATTATGGAATGCAAAAAAAAAAAAATCACTTCTTAATCATGACAGTGTTACCAACCGTAAGATTTGAATTCTTGTCCTTAAAAAAAAAATAAACAAATTGCAATTTCGTGGTGGATCAATGAAAAAGCTTCTATCCATTCGAAACGCTCTATTTTTTAAAACTCTATTGTTGGGAACACACTCTTGTGGAATCTCCGGAGAAGTCGCCCCGTTTGCCCTCCCCCGACTGTTTTCTCTCCCTCCGTTTTATTGGGGTAGAATTTAAAAAAAAAAAAGATCACGTTCCCATGACAACCAATTCGTGTATGTATATGTCTCATACGAATCACACTTCAAGCGCTTAATTGGGATAGTTTTTAATCTTGTTAACTACTATATGGTTTTTACAAAGTTCATAGAACTGTTTGGAATATTTTTTTTGTGCATGATCTATCTCGCTTCCCTCTCTCGAATCAAGTTGAAACTTCACACAATTATTCACTGTATATAACAAAGCATGAATCAAGCAAAAAAATTAGACAGCTAACTATTTAATTATTTTAATTTTGAAAAGGGAAATAAATCATACAATATTAAGAAATATGTGTTGGTTTTTTTTTTTTTTTTTTTAAGTTCTTTCCCGTAGATTTTTTTTTTTTTTTGGGGGGGGGGGATATATGTGATCATTGTGATGTCAAAGTTTGTGCATGACAATACTGGTTCTGATTATTTAAAATATCTGTAGAAGTAATGTTGGAATTAGACTTTTTATTAGAGTAATGTTTGAAATAGGGAAAGTACCTTATCATTAATGGCTCTAAGGCAGTGATGCCCAACCTTACTTGTTCTGCGGGCCATTTTAATTTTTTCATTCGTGTCGCGGGCCATATCACCATAAAGAAAAATTAAAAAATGTACAATACGCTTTTTATTAATAGTTTTATTTGTGGACCTACTTACAGAAATTAATGTGATGCATGAAGTTTATTCAAAAGCATCATTTGAATATCTGGCTGTATAGATGAAACACCAAATCGGAGCACTGAATCTAGATGTGAGTCTATGAGTCGATCAAGTAACATGGTTTTCGCCTGTTTCATCATTGAAAAAGTTTGTTCATACAAATAATTTCTAGAAAACATTATGATCATCCTTAGCGCTTGTTTAAAAATTCTGCAGTGTAGACTTCAATAGTCTGCATCACTTGAAATTTGTCAAGCAGGGATGTCTAGTTTTGTAAGTCAATCAGTTCCAGTTGCAGATCTGTTGGAGTACTTGACACATCGGCAGCAAAATGATTTTCAACAAGACGGATTTCATTTTTTAAATTCTGAAAATCCACATATCTTTCACTGCAATTATTCATCAAGAGCCTCAGAAATTGGATCATTCTTTCATTTGGGAAAGACATATTTAGCTGCTTATCATTTTGGTACAGGTTGGAAATTGGACAAGATTCAGTTGTTCAGTTGGGGCACTTGTTTTGATTTTTGATTTTTCTGTCATTACTATTTCAATTTCGTGTCTCAAATAAAAAAAAAACGTTTTAATACCTTTCCTCGGCTTAACCAGCCCCGCACTTCACTGTGAAATAGAACGTCTTCATATTCGAACTCTATTTCCTGTCAGAAAATCTTTTAAAGTTCTGTGATTCAACGTTCTGTGATTTGATGAAATTTACAGTGCTGAGCACAATCATCGTCACATGGTCCAGATTCAAAACCTTTCCTTCCACAGAGATTTTGATGCTGAATGATGCAGTGAAGCGGCAGAGGTTCAGTTCCATTTGACTCAACAGCTTTTTTAATAACTCTTGCTGTCAGTCCGTTGTGACATCCTACCATTTTCTAGGGCCATCAGTAGTCACTCCAACTAATTTATTCCAAGGAAGAGCAAAGTCCTCTATGATGATTGACACTTCTTTGAACAGGTCTTCTCCAGTTGTAGTCCCATGCATACTCCTCATAGCTGCTAACTCCTCTGTTTATAAAAATTGCTGTTTGTACCTCGAATAAAGACCAAGAGTTGCGTGGTATCAGTTATGTCAGTGGACTCGTCAGTAGCAATAGAAAACATTTCGAATTCTGCTGCTCTGTCTTTTAATTGTGAATAGAGATTTTCACCCATATCTTCACTTGTCTTGTAATTGTCTTGTGAGAAAGGCTGACAGCTTCTACTGCATTCTTCTTTTCAGGACACATTTCTTCTCTCACTGCTAGCAAGCACTTTTTTGTACACATCCGTCATTGGAAAAAGGCTTCATTGCTCTACTTAAGATGTTAGCAACTTTGTAGCTAGCCCTAATTGTCGACTCATTTTCTTGTCCCTTTTTGTTCAATATTCTTGTCACTCCCCCAATCTCTAGTCGTAACCTCGCAAATCTTGTCTTCGCGGCTCAAACCAAAAATACCACCGTATATGTTTTACTTCATAATGTCTTTTAATGTTATGTTCTTTCTTTGCAAATCAAACATGTTGGCTTACTATCATATTCCTCAAAAAAGTAAAAAAGTAAAAATCTGCCTACTTTTTCTGAAAGTTTCTACATTCAGAGTTCTCGTTTCGTTTCTAAGGCTCTCTCATTTCATTAAATCTCAAACGTTAAACAATACGGTACCAATCGCTTTGATATGAAAAGAACACGACCCAAAATGTCAAGGACACGGCTAGCTCAAAGGCAGTAGCCGAATTTTCTAACAATTAAAAGTAGCTGTCAAGTTTTATCGCCATAGAAAAAAACAACAACACTTGTGTTCTTACAATAAAAAATATTTACTATGAATATTAGAATACCTAACATAAAGATGGAATGCATTAAAGAATGAGTGAGAATCCTAACTTAAAGAGAATATTTCTCAACATTCTAATTTTTTACATTTTTTTTTACATTTTTTCCCAATGTTTTGGCGGGCCGGATAGAAGCACGTCGCGGGCCGGATCTGGCCCGCGGGCCGTAGTTTGGGCATCGCTGCTCTAAGGTATTTAAACAATACAGACGCACTGTTTAGACCCACCATTCGACAGCTGCCTTGATTCAGACACATACCTCACATGGGGATGACCGCATGCCAAAGGCGATTTTGTTTTGCCACCTTAAAGTAGAACAGTGTAACATAGGTGCCCCAAGGAAATGCTATAAATATCAACTCAGGCGCCATTTTGCCCTCACTGGCATAGAGAAAATAGAGAAAAGTAGCTAGCAGCTGATGAGCTCTAAAAGACACAGCTGGATAGCTCTGACGAAGACACATTTACCCAAAGAAAAAAACTTATAGAAGTCAGGCACAGAAGCTGAAAACAAATAGACCGCAGGACATAGATTTTGTCTGCACCAGTTCTGACAAATCTGCAGGTCGCAACTGGGTCTTCGTGGTCAGGTAAAATAATGCTCTTATCCATAATCGTAAAAATCCAATACAATGTCTTGTCATATGACAATACACCAAGAAGAGCTGATTAAAGAGTACTGAAGACATTCAAAAGAAATAGTGTGTGTTGTCTCATCTCATGTTACCTGTACTCTTCTACTTAAGTCATGCAGGCGAAAGTTAAAATTTCTAACAAAACAAAAAACCTTTTAAGAGGCACCAAAATGAAGGAAAATTGATACATACTTAGAAATCAACCTAACCCACATATGCATACACACACACATGTATATATATATATAAATAGATTTAGAAATATGAAAGGAAGATAATTATTTAAAAATTAAAGGAAAAGGAGATGATTTAAAGTAGTACATTGTTTGTTTAATTCATATAGTTTCATCTCCGAGTAGATTACCTCAATATGAGATTTGAACCATTAACTCTTTATCTCCGTAATTATTTACATGTTTTGACATTTTTCATATTTATATTTTCAATCCTGTTATGATTAAACTTCAATAACATTTTTGTTTGTAATCAGAAAACTTTCATTTTGGTATAGAATTATAGTTGAATGCATAGGCCCCACTATCTTTATATAACACAAGTAAAAGTTTATAAAACCAAAAATGGGGTCAAATCAATGATGACATATATAATTAGGAAAGAAAGAGTTAAATCTTTTGATTTAAATTGTACCAAAATTTTGCAATATATGAAGAGCAGCTTTCTATACATTGGTAAATAAAGTATAAGAATCAGCCAAAGATCAGGGCCGGTCTTAAGCCACTGCAACCTATGCGGCCGCAGTGGGCCCCGCGCTTTCATAGGCCCCGCGCAATGCTAATTCTAGGTGTAAATTATTAAATTAAACCATTTTAACTTATTTTTAAAGAGTTCCTGGAATTCTCCTGAAATTATAAAATATAGAAAAAAGTCAGGAAAACAGACAAAATTGTCATTTCGGGGTGTCATTCAATATGAAAAACGCCAATGCTACTCACAATAAAAAAAAAAAAGAAACGGCATTGTTAGCTTTCATTTAATAAAAATATAATAATAAGCAGAATTTTAGCAAAACAAGAAGTTCAAATACTTATTTTACTTTAGTAGTCACTGGCATACAGAAAATCTATCTTGCCCTCTTAAAAAAAAACTAACAAAAGTGATGTTTTGCTAGTCCATAGTAAATCCAAAGGCAAATCTGAATGTTTATTTGCTTTTTTTGTTGGAAAACTAGTGTAGATGGCTCGTAAAGTTTATTTGACAGTGATTTAGTACTTAGTAAACTATAAATAAAATGCAAAGACGAATTTAATTTCTAATACAAAATCTAAATTTTCATCTATTATCCTTATCACAACCCAAATTAGGCCCCGCCCATACCGTTTCGCATATGGCCCCGCAACCTGAAGGACCAGCCCTGCCAAAGATACATCATGAACAAGGAGTTCTATTCAACCTTTACATTCAACATTGTTGAGTCTAGCAAGATACATCAAATATTACACAGGAAAGTTTTTTTCAATCACATAGATGTTTGTGGATGCCCCCCCCCCCCCCCCCAACAAAGAAAAAGAAAAAAACTATAACATGAGAGGATTTGAAGGGAGACCATTTCATAACAGTATTTATTAATAAATAGTCTCCCCTTTCATCCTGTACAAACTTAAGATCAACTAAATAATTGTTCTAAAATTTTCCCTAAAATTTTGAAAAATAGTGATGTGGAATCAAATTAAAACATACATTGTTAAGTATATTATTAGACCATTCCAACATCATAGTTTAATTACTTATATTCTATCAATATTATAATTAGATGGGGTCAATGAAGTTTACATATTTTGATATAGGAATAGTTTTACTCATGAAGCATTGAAATTTTCTTATTTGGAGGTATATACAAGTGAATGTTATAAATAAACAAAAAAGAAAAATTCAATGTACAATTTCTTGGTAAATAACTTACATCTAAGACATTTTATAAGCAATGATATACAAGAGTCTTAGTTATGGGATATTGACTGGCTTTTTGGGTCGTAACTTTTGTGCTTTTTTTGTGTACATGCGTGTGTGTTTGCAGCTTTTTTCACAGTAATAATTTCTATATTTTATGAGGCAAAGAAAGCATAACAATGGAATGTTATAAGTTTCAATAATTTAGATTGTTTTTAATAAGCTCAAAATATCACTGTTACGCCTACAATTTGAAACATTTTTCTGGTGAGTGCAACAAAAACGAAATTATGCACATTCAGTAAAAAGAAGAGTGGCAAATTAGAAAAAAAAAACAATTATGCACAGGTGTAAGCAACAGTCAGCATGGGTACAAAGACTATATCTCATAAACATTATACAACAACTCAAACAACCTTGACTATTATAACCAAACAGTACAACTTTTTATTAAATTTTATTCAGCTGTTAGAATAAATAAGAAAATATTAAAGATATAATATGACAATCTTATTGTTTCAAAGATAGTATGTAAATGATGGAATAAGATAAGGTTATGATAATCATTTCTCATCTAAGTTTTTTCAAAATAAGAAATGGAAATGACATAATATTTCAAGCTTATCCTAAAACAAGTTAATTTAAACGTGAAGCTAGATCAAAAAGAAAGACTCAGACTAGACTTCATTTTATACCATTGTTATTTTCCTATTTATTTAGTTTTCTAATGCATAAGTATAGAGATTATGTTTACTTTAATTGTGTGCAAAAGATTACTGATTCAAACAAATTTAGGATTTAATAAATGTAACTTCGTCTGTATTGATATTAAACAATGTCAATTAACTATTAACAAAACATTTTTCAAACTTTGTATTTTAATGTTAGATATATAAAGAAAATGTCAAGATCAGTAGATATATGGACCTTTAATGTCACTGAAGACGAGGAGCTACTACAGTATATTGATCCAAAGTTACTCAGTATAGACTATGCAGACTAAACAATCCGAATAAGATCATCATACCTTTGTTCATTTTTGTCACAGTACATGCTAAATAACTACATTCCATTGGTACAATTAATACACAAGATGACTTTAATGCTTATACAAAACTAGTACAATGTAGAGAAAATTACAATCTCAAAAGGGAACAATACCATAACTCAATCTACTCATGATTTTCCCAAGTCCATGTTTTGCATTTTTAATAAAACAATAATTTTAAAAAAACTTCTTGTCTACTCTAAAGGCTGCAATCTGTGACAGTTATTAAAATTTAGATTTACAACATCACAGGGTAAATAAAAGAAGACATTAAACAATTATTGATACTAAGAAGATGCGTAGTAAAGATGATCATTTTTACATTTGCTTTAAGTTATCTGATAGTGTTGTTTTTTTAACCTACAGATAAGTTATCCATTAAGTTTCTAAATAACTTTAAGTGGAAGATTCTCCTGAATGTTTAATGACAACAGGGACCTGGTATCCCTCTTCAACTTCTTTTCTGAACTGAGCCACATCTTCCTTGTCAGAAGATCCATTATCTTTGTCAGCTTCCTGAATGAATGGTGGACAAGATGCCTGCAACCTTTGAATTCCAGGTGGTGAAAGAAAGCTGGCTGGAAGATCATACTGAGTGGAAAGTCCTAAAGTAAAAAAAAAACAGGCATTCAATATTTATTGATTCAGTAATATATAAAAATCACTACTCCCAATGATGATAAAATGACTAATATTTTTTAAATTAAAAAAACATTTAAAAAAAGGTTAAAATTTTGAGATTATAGCGAAAATGTATCCAGCTTTAATGATGGTGTGAAACGCCTAGTGTTGATAACCTTTATAATTTAGTGGGATTTTTTAAAGTTCATTACCATCTCACACCATAAATAATCTATAATCTAACACGGGGAGGCATAAAACCACCAGTGCAAAGCCCTCAGCCCCCTGGATGACAAAGAGTTCATCATTGAACCACCATGGACAAAGTATTTATATAAATAATCTATATAATGTGTAAAGAAATGTATTAATTATTTAAACAGTGTCTTTTTACTGATAGAGGGCAATACTGGAAGTAAGCCTTCAGTTCAGTACTATGGCCACCGTCAGTCGCGAAGCGATTATGGATCATCTCATGGAAATGAGATGAATGCCTGGGCATAAGCTGTGGTCGGAACTATGTCGCCCACACATCAGTTCCCCCCTCTCCATGCAGCTGATGTATCCAAAGGAACGGCAGTGCCGATACAGTTTGGGGTCAGCAGCGTCGCAGTTTCTGCCAGAGTGTAGCACTGGGTGCTGCAAACTGCCTTAGGGTCGCCAGCTCCTGATTTTTCCTTCAGTTCAGTAAATGTTATCATTTTGATAAAACAGTGTATCAACATATAGCATGCATAACCACTATACAACAAAAAAGAACTAAAAATATATAATAATTATAAATAATCTTTTTTGTCCGTAAGCAAAATATTCTTTCTAATGATAAAGGATTTAAACATGAAATGAAAAATGCTTTATGTCAATTACAAGGGTCTACATATCTCAAATAGCTTAAGATTGTAGCAATACTAAATCCTATCCTGAATAATGATTATATATCAAACTTTGTTTTTGTGTGGGATGATATGAACTAACCACTCTCCTGAAGGTTCTGATTGGCCTGATGTCTCAATTTATTTAAGTCAGCATAATCATTAAGTTCAGCTTTATTGACCATCCTCTTGGGTTGACAGTTTTGAGATGAATTTGTCAGCTTGTCTTCACTAAAAAAAAAAGGGGCATTGATAACTCACAGAAGATATTTGTTTTCTAAAATAATATTGGGAATGAAAACCAAAATACAAAACTATTATATTATTTATAAAACTAACAAATATTCAGTGCTTCTTTAATCTTTTTCAAAGACAGAGATGCATTAAAAGATATATCTCTCT
This sequence comes from Biomphalaria straminea, assembly GCA_021533235.1. Classification (NCBI taxonomy): domain Eukaryota; kingdom Metazoa; phylum Mollusca; class Gastropoda; family Planorbidae; genus Biomphalaria; species Biomphalaria straminea. The sequence continues at coordinate 37,252,958 of JADKLZ010000687.1, read as the reverse complement.
GTAGTTTCTAGGGTAATTTATAAGATAAGCTCTTAGAAAAACAAGATGTTGTCAAAAATAAGTGCAGTTTATGGCATGATTTTATGAAATGTAGTTTAATTGAATACAGTTAAACTAGAGCCATTTTAGTAGCATAAAATAAAAGATGTCTCTTTGTTACTTTATTGTTATGACAATTTTATCATATTATAGATAAATAATGTATTTCATGTTTTAAATTAAGGTATCCATTTTTACACACAATTTACTGAAAAATATCATGAATGAATGTACTAATCATGATACCTAATCTATGTCTGATGATAGAGCTACTTGACTTGATTTGTATAAACTTCTGATTTACTGCATGTTAAACGTTTAGTCTCAGCTCAAAGTACAAACACTGAGTAATTACATGTAATTCTCTGCTGACCAGTGCAACTAGTGAACTCAGCATTTAGCTGTTTGACAGTAAGGTAAGACCTGAACAACCCTTTTTCTCAAATAGCTCTAGAATAGTTTTCTAAAGTTACATGAAGTCGGAAAGAAGAAAATAGTGTCGCTGTGACTCAGTTTGTGAAACTGTTTGACAAAAAGGTTTTTTTTAATTGCTTTTGTAGAGCGTAACTTTCATACTAATAGCCAGCTATTTAGCTGTGGTCATGTGAGGAAGGGGAGATCTGGAAGAAGGTTTCCATGCTGCCCTTAGGAGCTCATTAAATACAAACTCTGCTAGAGGCAAGCTTCAAGCTCAAGTTCCCTTGATAGCTAGTCCTGTGGGTTTTTTTTTTTCTCCACTCAGACACACATCACACTATTTAATATAATATAGTAAATAGTGTAAATTTCCCCTTTCAGAACTATAGTGATCTATTGGGCAAATGATGTAAAGTTCATCTGTTTCTTTGACTCTTAGTAAGGTTGTCATGTGGCCAGTGTAATGACTTTTTCCAGGATTCGATCCCAGCATTCCAGTTCAGAAGTCAAGCACTTTACCACTCAGGCATCACTAATTAATATAAGCTATACTTAAATTTAGTCACTATTGAAATCATTTACAGCCCAGTTCAGTACACAAGTGTACACTGCAGTTGGTGGCAATAAATCTGGTTGAAAAATATTCTGTAAATTTCTTACATAAAAACTGGAAATAACTTACATTTTACAATAGCCTCCATCATCAACGTCCACGTATGTTGGATCAGCACAAGGCTCTAGACTATGTATGTCTTTACATTGGAAAATAACTTTACAGGGGGAAGTTCTCTGATGACAGGGAAAAAAAAGTAATCAAATGACTAAAGTCAGCCAATGTACATGACAGCATACTTTTTACACTGACATTTTTAATAGCTCATTTAAATGAGGTATGAAGAAACTCAATGATGAATCACACATGTTAGATATAGAAATATCTTCTCATTTCCATAAGAGAACAAAATTTGAGTTAAAACATAACAGAAGGAGTTTACAAACACTAATCAGCCAAAAAATACACAATTGTTTGTCTTTTGGCATTAGTAAAGGCCCTTCAAAACTTCTCTTGTTTTACCCAATCCAGTGGTAAAATAATCTAGTCTAAAACCAAGCAGGCAGAATGGTGAACAAAATTCTACTTCAACATTTACAGACCCAGAAAACAGTAAACAATGTTGCCCAGGCTTCTCTACCAAATTTTATATCGTTCGACAGCTTAGATAAGCTCCCAAGCCATGATAATCTTAAAAAAACAACATATTGTATGAAAAACAGAATGACGGCATTCCAGACAAAATAAAAAAAATCTACCAAATACTCCTGCTCTTAGAATTCTATGATCTCCTTTGGGATTTAGGTAATGTCCTGCAGGCTATATAGACACAATATAAAAAAAACAAAGCAGATAGTAGTAATTGCAGATATTATAGAGTTATCTCCCTCCTCACCATCTTAGCTAAAATAGTACTTTCAAGGCTGCTAGCTTACAGAGCCTAAGCAACCAGAATAGTCTATCAGACTCGCAATCTGGTTTCAGGAATGGTATCTCCACAGTATACATAATATCCTCGCAGGACTTCTGAGATTTGAACCCAAGTCCCTCTGTTTAGATGAAAAGTGTTTTACAGCTCAGCCACCACACCCTCCTTTCTTAATATAATAAAGTGTTGTTTTAAGAATTGCAAGTCACATTTGCAATATTATACAAAATTGGGTTTTCTCATTCTCTTATTCACAAAAAAAATAAATTTAGAATAACAAAATTACATATCTATATATTTTCTAACCACTTTCTACAACATGTCAAAATCCATAAATATGTAATGCCCAGCTTTAAGAGTTTATTGTCATTGGTCAGTACTGATCTAAAGCATTGCCAAAAGTTTCTCATCATATTTAAATTTCATTACATTTAGATCTAGATTCCAATGGCATATATATATATTTGTCCAACTACCAATAATTTTAACATTATTGTTGTGACAAAACACTATGATGACATTATTATTAAAGCTTTTATATAGCGCTACTTTCATGCTTATAGCATGCTCAGAGCGCTTTGGTCCAATCTCATTTGTGGACCAGTGGGGGGGGGAGGGGGTATCTAGGAGTTGGTTTCCCGTGCTGCCTTTGGGGCGCTCAGTAAACACAACTCTGTCTAACCTCGAGTTTCCTTCTAGGTAGCCAAGCAAGCCAAGCTCAAGCCGCACCTAGCCTCTCGACCACGCTTACCACATGTAATTGATTGGCCAAGAACTAACTATCATTATAAAAAAAATCTAGCTTACATCTGCAGATTTTTCTTTGGCCAGATTATTTCTGTTAGCATTGTTGTACATTTTGTTCTCAAATACCAGATCGGAGCCTTTTTGTGATTTTGCTTTGTGCCTAGAGTAAGAAGAACAAGATTACAAAGAGAGTTTGTGTAATACACAAACTCAGAGGCGGCCCCCGTCGGAGTCGGATCCCTGTCAAATCCGCCTATTCGCAAGATGTTTTGGATGTTCATTCTAAGTCCCTGGCTCAATTCCTGTATGCTCCCATCCTTAAACTATCGCAATATTTCTGAAAGAACAGTAAAGGTTAAATCATATTTTCAAAAGCCTTTAGTGTTTTTTTTCTAACCGTGACGGACAGACCAACCAACAGACAAAACGCACAAAAATATGCTAATTACATTCTAATGGGGGTAATAAACAATTTTATTTTAAAAAATCAGATTTTTTTTAAAATTTAAGAAATTAGTTTAGAATCATGTCATTTCTGGGCTTTACGCTAGTACACGAAAGCCGCTGCTAAAAAATCATTTTAAAAAATGTGCGTGATATCTACATGCCTTACGTATTACTTATAGTAACATTTCCTCCCTTACATTTACGTAATTATTTTAGAATTGGTGTTTTGTTATTAAAAAATCGCTTGCATAATTAATTTTATAAATTAAACGGTTTGCTTTAAGAAAACTAAAAGTAGCCGTGGCACCTAAACTTTTCAAGCCGCATTTAATGGTGAGATAATATTTTTCGTATCTCTTCTAGTTTTGGCGCTCTGAGTCTGACAGACGGACAGACGGACAGACAGACAGAAAGTCATTTTAAAAAATGTGCATGATATCTACATGCCAAGAGCATTTCATATAGTAACATTTCCTCCCTTAGATTTACGTAATTGCTTCACAATTGGTGTTTTATTATTAAAAAATCGCTTGCAAAATAATTTTTATAAATTAAACGGTTTGCTTTTAGAAAACTAAAAGTAGCCGTTGCACCTAAACTTTTCAAGCCGCATTTAATGGTGAAAAAATATTTTTCGTATCTCTTCTAGTTTCGGCGCCCTGAGTGTGACAGACGGACAGACGGACAGACGGACAGACGGACAGACGGACAGACGGACATTTTGCACAAACCTAATAGCGGCTTTTTCCCCTTACGGGGGCCGCTAACAAAAAGAAAACATTCAAGAACAATTTGGATAGTAACAGAGAAAGACTTAAAAACAATTGTATAGTAACAGAGAAAGACTTAAAAACAATTGGATAGTAACAGAGAAA
>JADKLZ010000687.1:37238140-37248942 GCA_021533235.1 Biomphalaria straminea | reverse complement strand
GAAAGACTTAAAAACAATTGGATAGTAACAGAGAAAGACTTTAAAAAAATATTGAGTGAAAGAAAAATATTTAATTACCTCCTTCTGAAGATGATGAATGTCATTATAACCAAACATGCTAACAACATTGCTGCTACAATAATACCAATGTGCCATGCCTGAAATCCTTCTTCTTCCTAGAGAATTCCAAAACACACATATCATAAAAGTTAATAATTTAAAAGTAAACTGTGCTAAAATTCTTTAAATCAAAATCATCACATAGCTCTAAACTAAATATGTCTAATTTGTTGGTGAGATATTTTTAAAGCACGTTACTCATGTTTTTATTATTGTAAAGACATAAAGATAGGAGGAAGGAAACTCTTGTAATGTACACATTTGATTATTCCGACAATTTTGTTTTCACTAGTTACAAACACAAGAGCTGGAGTTAAATGAGTGGCAAGCAGAGGCTATAGCTTTTAACCCCCTACTTTTGGCAGGAAGACTACAATGTGTTTTTTTTTTGTAAGCCTATATCTGTTGTGCAAGATGCTTATGTTGTTTTTCAATTTCATCTTTTTTTATTTGTGTCTTTATATGTCACTATCTGTACCTGGGACTCTATAGGAACATCAGTCACCATACTTTTGGATGAACCTGAAGAGAAATCAAAAATGTGTAGAAAAAAAAAGTATGTTAGGATAAACAGTAATAAAACTTAGTCAATCATCACAATTAACCACTTTGAAATATAGAATAATGCCTCATTAAAATTTCAATTTGTTTAAGATACTTTAAAATGTTACAACTTTATCCCTTTGAAATTTACAACATTACAATGATACAATTATATTCCATAATTTAAAATATGTTGTAAAGTATGTTGTTGTTTTTTTTGCTTGATATTCTTCAATTTTTCAGTGTCAATTATTTTCATAAAAAAATAAGTTTTATGGGATGAACACAAAAAAAATTTAGGGTTACTAAAACTAATGTAACTTTCTACCTATTTTATCATATAATGTAACATATTAGTCTTTTTCATATATCAAAAAAATTGGCTACATAAATGTAATAAATATAATAAATTATTCAAGAAAATATTTTTTTATTCAATTTAAGCTGAACATAGAAAAATAAAATATTTTTAAAAAATGCATTAAAAAATTTATATATTTGAAGATTTAACCTTTTAATTATACATTTAATCCATAAATATTAAAAAATCACAAAACTAAACACATTTTATTAAAGATTAACAAATGCATTATTTAAAAGAGGAACCACTAACACAATGTCTTTTTTAAAAAAAACATGATTGTTGTGCATTCAATTTACTATCAAAACAAAGAACAATCCTTCTCCTATCCAGAAAATTGAAAAAAAAAAGAGAAATAAAAGTTTAACATAAAAAGATTGTAAATAAAAATATTAAATACTAAGCTATTCGCTTAGGGTAACATTGCACTGAAAGAGTTAAATTACTTTTTGTACAATAAAAACAGTTTGAAGATTAAAATTAAAGTTTCATTAATCTCCACAAATCATTAGTTATAATGTTTAATGTCATTCATGGGAAACTAGATCCTAATTACATTTCAGTTGAAGATCATGAAACCCATTTTATTTCCCTTCAACATGCCTCAATCTTATTGTGTTTATTAGTAGTTACCAAATGTGCATTCTGTGTTTTACTATTTTGAGTTTTAAAAAAAATGTTAGTCCATGATATTTCTTTGAATATGTACATTTAAAAACTATATTTTAAAAACACCAACACTGTTTTAATTTAAATAATAAAAGTAAAACCATCATTTACTGGTCATGGATTTCACTTGAATTATAAATGGCTGGTAGTGTAAATCTTCTTCACATTCACCTATCTCTTTGTCTGCTGGACAGATTCATTAAGATTTTTAAGACTCTAAGAAAAATGTTACTACAAAAAGACAGCTGGATACCATCCAACATTAGTATAAAACTAAGTGACTACATAGCTGACTCTTCACATATTATGTCCTACAGATACCTTTGGTTTGGAAGCAATTATCATTTCTGAAGGAATATCAGGAACTTACAAGCAAAGTTTGCATTAAAGCAGAGAGTGTGTGTTAGTGAATGCAAAAAAAAAAAAAAAGCAAGAACAATGTTCTATGTAAAAGTCACAACAGTTGGTTTATAAAATAGGAGAAGGTTATAGAGAAACAAAACAGGTGAAGATCTTGTGAATTACTTTCAGCTTGTGTGGTTTCAACCTTGTTGTAAGTTGTAGTTGAAGTTGTAGTTGTACTAGAAGTTGTAGCTGGTGTTGTAGGTTCAGTGGTCGTGGCCTTAGTGGTGGTACTTGGCAAGCTGGTTGTGGTGGTGGTAGCTGAAGTAACATTGACATTGAAACTTTATATTTAGACCTTATTCAGGAAGATTGCAAGAGTGTTTAAGAGAACAATTTCTTAATTAGACATTCTTAATTACCAATTCAAAACATCAGAGTTGCCTGAGCTAGCCAGGAAAACCAGTGACTTGGCAGAATTTAAGTCACTGGTTAACATGCATGACTGAATGCATGACGGATAGGACGTAATCATCTTCTTTTTTGAAGTAACGTCTGTATTATATAAGATCCATCTTTTTTAAAAAGCACCTTTTTCATGCTAACATGATCAATAAGAAGAAAGAAATAGACTGATGATAGATAGAAGGATGGTAAAGTATAGAAACAATAGAGAAAAGAGAAAGAAAAATTGAGAAAGAAATATAAAGTCTAATAGACTAGCAATATTTTTTTTAAAAGTTCGGCCTTTTGGTTGCTATGTCTATGAACCACAAACATTCATTGTATCACTACCTATATTAACCAACATGTTATACAACACCTGCCTAAATTACAAAGACATTAGCTTAGAACATTTAAACTACAAGTATGTATATTAGTAAGATACAAACAAATCTAAAACCCTCAAGAAGATACCAACACAAACATAAAAGTATCAAAAAGTAAAGTGATTGTATCATAAAGTAAAGTGACTCTATCACAAAGTAAAGTGTTTCTATCACAAAGTAAAGTTTTCTATCACAAAGTAAAGTGACCCTATCACAAAGCAAAGTGACTCTATCACAAAGCAAAGTGACTCTACCACAAAGTAAAGTGACTCTATCACAAAGCAAAGTGACTCTATCACAAAGTAAAGTGTTTCTATCACAAAGTAAAGTGACCTTAACATAAAGTAAAATGTTTTTATCACAAAAATAATTTCTAGTTTCATTAACACCTTAACACAATAAATAAGAAGCCTAAACAAAGTCCTAAACCAAATCCTGACAAAACTTCAAAATAAAACTTATAATAAGATTTTTTTTAATGAAATTTTAATTTTTATTTAAAATAAACGGTTATTGAAAGTTGTAGCAATTGTAAAGGTTATAAAATTCAATTTGCATAAGATAATGTTTGTACAAAATGTTAAGAACTTTAAACCACTAGCATAAACATGTTAAATAATTACTTGGTACTTTTCTAGTTGTTGTTGTAGTTGTTGATGTTGTTGTTGTAAGAACCTGAAGACAATTGGCTCCATAGTATGGCTCTCTACATAGACATGCATATGATGTTGTGCCTGGCCTATACAAAAAAAAATAGGATAAGTGATGCCTTAATACCAAGATATAATGAAAGCTAACTTAGATTTTAAAGAAAAACAGACATACAAAAAAAAAAAAATATTATGTTAAAACAAAAAATTTTTTTTTTAGAAAAGTAGAAGTTTTAAACTGACTGATAAATAAAAAAGGTTTAGAAGATTATAGATTCTTCATAAAGAATAAATAATGTACAGTTCTTAGTTACTTCTTTCAAAAAAAAACAAGACAATGGGTATTTTGACTTACTGGGCTGTGCAAGTACCACCGTTAGAGCAAGGAGACTTGCTGCATGGGTCAACTCTTGACTCACAGTTCTTACCCTCCCAGCCTTCCTTGCAGATGCACAAGAACGTGAACTGTGTGCTATGGGCAAAACAGGTGGCTCCATTGAGGCAAGGGGAAGACTTGCAGGGGTTGATCAATTCAGAGCAGTTTTTACCTAGTGATCAAATTATCAGGAAAATTTTAAAAAATTCAATATAAACAATAATAAATATAATATATAATATAATAGTATATATTTTTATTTTGGAATGTCTGGTCTGTACTTTTTAAACAAAATAAATAACATATATCATAATATGTATAAATCTAGTAATAGAAAAAATAAATCTTTTACGCTGCTCATAAGGAAGTAAATAGAATTGCCTGAGTCACATAAATTTTTTTAGGATGCTACTAGGCACCATGAACAGAGACAACAGCTTGCATATTTATTGAAAGATTATTTGGGTGTCATAAAGACCACTTGACATTGTGAATTATAGAACCATCAAGATTTGCAAAGGCCTTCCTGTTAAGTTCAGAGTAAGAAAAGAAAAAGGCTAAAGTATTGTAGGATGACATCATCTAAGAATCAATAACCATGACACATCTGAAGATAACTTGAGACTACAGGACAGTGTATCATTTGTCCAACAAACAGCTAGACAGAAAATGTTGAACACTAAACTGAAATTTCATTTCATTTTTTTTTTTCAAATTCAAAGATTATCAAAATGTAAACTTAAACAATTAAACAATTTTACAAACAGCCAAAAGTTAAAAATAATTCTCAATCTAAAATGAAGATATACAATAACAAATAAATTTATCAGCCGGAATACTATTAAAAATATATTTTCAAAAAAAGAGCCACAGTAGGTCAATTTGAGTAAAATGTGGATTCATTGAGATTATATGTTGAAGATAGCAATTTGTTTCACTAGCAGTAGTCTAATATACTTCAGCTGACATAAAATGGATTGCTATTACAACAGAAAGTAAAAAATAGTCCTAAAATATAATTGTTTGTTAGTAAATTTGAAAATATACATATTTATATGTATCGCATGAAACATTGAATGTTAAGGGTAAAATGCTTCATAGTGAGTCTTAATTGTGTAGTTAGCCTGACATATTTACTGATCATATATGCAGGTGTACTCATATAAAATGTATAAAGCAAGGCTCACATGTACAGCTTTCTAGACAGACAAACTATACATATAGCAAGTCTATATGTACAGCTTTTTGAACAGATAGAGTCACCTGTGTAGTTTGCTGGACAAATACACTGGACATCACCAGGCAAGTTCCTGCACTCTCCTCGTACACAAAACCCTTGTTCACATTCATTTATATCTTCATTGCAGTTAGGGCCCTTCCATCCTAAAGACACAAAACCAAATAAAAGATTAGCTTACTATTCTAGAAAAGAAAAATCTCCAAACTCAAAATGATTAACAATGTAGATCATAATAGATGACCCAGGTCTTAAAATAAAGATGTATTATAAAGATCTTACAATAATAATGGTATAAGGAAATGTACACCTAGTAGCCCACATTGATTTATTTATTCTTATTATCTTATCACTAATTAAAAATTACTTTTTTTTCTTTTTTAATTTTCCTTGAAATGTAAGTTTGTTTGTTATTAAATCATTTCCATGTAAATCAAGTTTCTGTAAAACATATAATCATCATCTTCTTTAACAGCAATGCATTTAAATTTAGACATGTTAAGTCTCAATTATACCTGTTTTACTCTAATAGTTAAAGCAAAGTTTCTGGACAATCATTAATTTAATTAATGATCGAAAAAGTTTGAAGAATTTAATTAATGGCTTACCTTTCATGCACAACTTGGCTCCTGTTGTAGGGTTACACGTGTAGTGACCAGAACTGGTGTCCTGCTGCTTACAGTAGACACTACAGGATGTTGTGTAGTAGTCAGCATCACAGAACATGCGGAACTGGTAGGTCATCCTGAGTTGGAATCAGAAGTTGAAAAAATGAATGATGGGAAATATTAAGGATTGGTAATGATCTTGGAAACTGTATTATGTGCACTAATTTACAAGACCAGTCAAGTTGCTAGTCTAACAGTGAAAAGACATACAAAGATAATCACATTTAAAGAGAAAGTGAGGGTGAAATTGTGCAATAGAAAGGGAAGATAGGAATTAAAGGTCGAGACAATAAGGGTTGGAGAGGTTGGGGTCACAAAATGTTAAATGATATTTTTGTTAAGCAATGAAGAACAGTTCTGGAGGGCGCGGTGGCTGAGCGGTAAAGCGCTTGGCTTCCGTACTGGAGGTCCCGGGTTCGAATCCTGGTGAAGACTGGGATTTTTATTTCGGGATTTTCGAGACCCTTGAGTCTACACAGCTCTAATGGGTACCTGACATTAGTTGGGGAAAAGTAAAGGCGGTTGGTTGTTGTGCTGGCCACATGACACCCTCGTTAACCGTGGGCCACAGAATCAGATGACCTTTACATCATCTGCCCTATAGACCATAAGGTCTGAAAGGGGAACTTTTACTTTTAATGAAGAACAGCACAAACTAAAACTGATGCTATGTGTTGAGCCAATGTAGAATAATACAAATCTTATCAGCCATTTTAGAATTTCTAATACTAATACTTAATTGACCCATAATTATTTGTAAGAATAAATGTGGCAAAAAATATCATCACTTTCTGCATATATATGCTTTCTTTTATGAAACTTTAAATACACATAAATTAAAGAAAATTTTGTTTTTCTATTCATTTTAGGGCTAAGCATCTCTGACTACTAGGTATGTTTTAGAATCAGCTAATTGAATGTAGAAATCCTGTGCTATGTCTTACCTGTAATCATCCCGAATCATGGTGGAAGTGCTCCACTGTGACTCTTCCTTGGACCTATACACCAGACTCAAGCTAGCAGTTAAGGTAGTCAGATGATCATTAAAAAAGACGTCTTCATCTCTGACCTTTACCGCAAGGGTGACACTGGTATCCTAGGGACAGATGATGTTCAGATCCATTATTTCAATAGGTTTTAAGAAACACTAGACGCCTAATCCTGGGTGTAACAAGCCAAAGATATTTAGAGTCTAACTTTTTAAGATAATTATCTAGCAAGACTTACATTTCTACCTATTTAAAATTTAGATGGAATAAACAATTTAATCCTTAATTTCATTAAAAATGTGCAAGGTGGGCTGCACATGTAGTTTATACATTATATGATTAACATTCAGTGCAAGTCTGCTTAGAAACAAAAACATACAATTAGGCCAATTAAAAAAGTGTAATGTGTTTTAATTATTAATAATAAAAAGGCTTGTCAGTCCAAAGATTAATGCAGTATTTCCCATGGCTACACAGACCCAGCTGTGACCTACATAGTTTGCCACATCTCCACAGGGCAAGCATAACAATTGTCTGGCAGTGGTCAATTAAGATTTTCTTTTCGCCATCTGCATCTGTCCTCAGCAGTGGATTTTCTTTTTCTCTCAAATGTGTATCCTGACGCCTTTGTGGGTGACCTCCAGCTGTCTCGCATGCAACCAGGTGCTCTCTTCTATGTCAGCTAAGGCAATGTGCTTTAATTAATATTATATGTTTTGGATTAACTCTATCACCAACAAAAGGTTTGGGAAACACTAATTAGTGTTTTATTTAGTATTAATTAGTATTGCCACTTTACTTTTTAGTCTTCTGTCTTGAAGTGTCTCTAGGTTTAGTGATTTCACTATAATTGATTTAACATTTTCATGTGTCAAACTTGATGAATTAATTATTTGTACATTTCAGTATTAGGCACAGTATCATAGCATTTTTCTTATGTGGCTTAAGATTGTCAGGCACCATATCATATAATGTATCATTTATATGATACAAAGATTTGCAATTCTAATTTTGATTACTATCATGAATGTGAGGCACCTGTTTAGCATATCGTTCTGTCTCAAATTTGTAGTCAAAAACTGGTCAAACTAATATCAATATGGTAATATGGACAATATGGTTATTTTATATCATGTGTTATTATATTTTAAATGTAACAAAGGGAGGCTGATCCATTTAAAATTCTTTTAAAATACAGATATTTAAGAATCTAATAAAACTAGAATCTAGATATATTGACTAAGCCTAACAAAGGGTTTCATTAGATCCAGATCTGATGATTCATTGTTTATGAGGGCTAGTAATAGAGGCCAACACACAGTTATATACCTCAAATTTGTTAACTGACGCAATCAATGGATTAGGAACACCTTTCATGTCTGAGGTAAACTCTATATAATGTGTATCTTTCCAAAAAACAGTTTCTCCTTTCAAAAGGTATTGACAAGCTCCTTTAGTAAATGGACTGAAAAAGAACATGTTAGTATAAATATAGTTATTAATACATATATTTATAAACTATTATATCATATCAGTATCTATAGATTATACATTGTTCTTCATTTATATGTAGGAAAAGATTATAGGCCTAATAAGCTTCTCAGCCAATGCAAGAAAAAGAACTCATTATTATAGTGAGAGCTGACGCGTAAATTCTCTTTTTTAACTGACCATAATTATGGCTTTACATATAGAATATATAGTATATAGATCTCTATGTAGATTCTAGCAATAAACTCCCAGTTTTTATTATTAAGGAAAGGAAGGTTTACTTGAAATTGAAAATTAATTAAATTTGGCTGGGTGCATTTAACTACACTAACCACTTAAGCCAGATGGCTGATGCGTGGTTAAATTGTGCGGTTTAAATTTGGACTTCTAGATAGTCCTTATACTGGGTCCATATACCTTGCCCGCAGCTAGATCTATATCCCCCATCTTGAAAAAGGTTTGGACATAGATAAGGATAGATATGATATAAATATTATAGACTGGCCAATAAGACTATTTTATGAAACGAAAATTTGTGTACTTTATTTATGTCTATGAGTTTTGTTTAATCTTTAAGACTGAAGATCATGTAATTTTTTAATTTTTCATAATTCGGAAAATCAAAAACAATAGATAGATCTAGAATCTATATAGATCTATGTTTTCAAGTTATATGAAGTTAGCCTACTTCCTTTTTCCAATCTATATTTATTAATGTCTATGGGTTTGGACTAGGAACTTAAGGAAGTAAAAATTTATCTTCAACAATAGCCAATGAAATAATAATAGAAATAAATGTGTATTATAGTTTCCATTTCTCAAGATTTGCATCTTGAGCTACGAGCATATTCTCATGCTCAATCATACATGTTAATCAGTGATTTCAGATATAAATCTAAAACATAATGGCTTTATTTAAGACACTTAAGTCACTATTGTATCGACTTACGTATACTGTGGTCGTCCGTAGCAGAAAGTAAACCTGGGGTCGCATCTTGTGTTAAAGATTTCGCGACATGTGTCCGAGTAACTTATAAACTTTACTTCAATCTGACCTGATCCTAAAACACACTGAGACAGATTCTAAATATTAACAAACTTACAGAAGTAGATCTAGTTAGAATTAATTGAATGTGCATCGACAGTAATGCTAGATTCTATATTTAGTAGCCTTAGGGCCAAATTAATATCTGAAAAAGGATATCGAAAATTGTGGTTTCAAAAATAAACCACATTTCTAAATCCAGCATTATGGTTATTGCACGTGTTCTGTTTTCACAGACAATAAATAAATTATGGTAGACAAATATAACAATTAATTAACAGCGACTTCGTGTTGATACAAGAAGACTAGCTAGGCCTACCATTTTATTACGTCACACTGTTTTAGACCTAAGTAGGCCTACGTCTGCTCTCTTACAAAAAACATTCACAACAAATAATGAACATATTAGCACATCTTTACTTTTAAAGTTCTTGTCAAACTTCTTATCGCATCATTTCTTTTAAACCAGCAGTTCTCAATTTTTTAAGCTCGGCGAGCCCTTTTTATAGTCCACCACTCTATTGCGACCCCTTCCCCCTCCCCCGCAAGCACACAGCAATAGAAGAATAGACAATATACAATCCATTTTTTCGATGGTCTTGGGCGACCCCTGACAAATCGTCAGTCGCCCCCCCCCCCTTAGGGGTCGCGATCCGCAGGTTGAGAACCCCTGTTTTCAACGTTTCACAAGTTAAGTATTTCATTATTTTCGAAAAAAAATATCTTTGGACAATCATGGCCTAAACACATCTTGTCTTGCCCTCGAATTGTTAAAACCCAAATGACCTGTGTGCAACTTGCCGAGAATTTAATTTCTCACACGAGCAGGAATTATAAATTCATACTCTCTTTTAATTGCCATTTTAATTTTAATTTTTCATGAACTTGAGTTTTTAACATTGGCCAGCCTTCTCTAACAGTAATAGAGTAATAACATCAATTTAGCATCAGAGTCAGTTTTCTGTTTTATTTTAACAATCTCCTGGTCACTTCTACTATGAATTTTTATAACATGTCATCATTTGAAATTGATTCTTATTGACCACTGATGTAGGCTACGCACGCGATAACGAATCAGATATTTGCATTTTTGAACCTGGAGTGTAAGTTACTGTTAATTGATATCTCAACAGTCTTAACATCATTAACTGAAGTTTTGGTGAATTCCTATGTAAAGGATTCGTCACAATAGTTTGCAAAGGTTTGTGAACGAATTGTACAGTCACTGTTCGTCCGAAAATATAGTGTTGAAAACACTATAACTAATATTTCCTTTTCTATCTGCGCATTGTCTGCAAATACAAAACATACAGTCTAGACATGGACAAACTACTTGGCCAAGGCTAAGATGGATGCCCCGTGGTTAGCTTTCAGAACTGTGTTCAGTCAAGGATTCATGAAAAATATAGACAAGCAGCCTTTGCGCATTGCGTCTCTCTCTCTCTCTCTCTCTCTCTCTCTCTCTCTCTCTCTCTCTCTCT
>JADKLZ010000687.1:37190280-37232191 GCA_021533235.1 Biomphalaria straminea | reverse complement strand
AACTGCTGTTATTCCAAGATCCGCCAAACATTCCAACATTTTTTCAACATTCTGATCAAAACGCGAATGGATTCGTATTTCTAAGTCCATTGTGTCTCACACAAAGGAGATAAATTTAGCACCAACGCTCTTGCTTAGTTGCTTGGGACTGTTACGGAAGAAATAGATAAGTCTTTTTGATGATACCAGCAGCATTGGGTATATCTGAGACGTCATGAAGTCCATTGAAAACTAGAGTAAGTCCATGAGACTTAAATTGGACAAAAATTGTTTTTGGATGTTTTTCACGAATCTTTGCCTGAACACTGCTCTGAATGCTAGCCATCACGGGGCAGTCATTGTAGCCAGGTAGTTCGTCCATGTCTAGACTGTACATAATGTATTTGCTGACAATAACGTTTGAAGCAGACTGCATCTCTTTGAACGACATGGACAAAACCAATGAAGTCTTCTCAAGTGCAAACGCAATCAATAAAATTCCCTCCCAAAGACATCCAATCAGTGCCTGAGATAAAATCACTAAAGTAACAAGCAAATGCAGATAATTCGTGATTCTGCTGCTGTCATTGCTCTGTTGATCCAAATCAACGTTTTGACTTGAACGATGGCTTTTGAATAACTTTCTTATATCCTCTGCCATCATAAACTGGTGGACGTGTTTAACCTATTTTATCGAGCGCAAACACCGACTGCAACTCCCAAAGACTTAAATAGCCTACATTGACCAAGATGACTGCACACTTCACTATAGTTCAATGAAACTTTCACATATATCCCATAGAAAGTCAGCTGGCAAGGATTTATTGTTATGGGCCAAAAAAATAAATATGCGACCTTTATCATTCATCTAGGCCAGGGGTCGGCAACCCGCGGCTCGCGAGCCACATGCGGCTCTTTGGATGTGAAGTTGCGGCTCTTTAGTTCCATACGCAAATATTATTTATTTTATAGAAAAAAAAATTTAGAGTTCGAATTTTTAAATTTGCAATAAGCACCGAAAAATCTCTCAGCCACTTGTACTCTCTTTTTTACCACACCCCTTCCCCATTACAGGCGTTATCAGTGTTGTCAGCCCATCTGAAACTCTCGTAGATTCGGATGTTTCTAAGTAGGTTTTAATTCGCTTTCGACGCAAGACGAATTGGCATCTTCAGCCCTCGCTTTGGCTGGGAATGGACGTATAGTTTGTTGTTTCAAGTAAATGAGTTAGAAGCGAATTATCTTCTTAAAGTTAGAAGCCATGTACAAGTAATGCTAATATGGCGGTACGACTAGAAATTGCATAAAAAGGCAAACCATTTATAAATATCAAAGACTGCTCCCTTCGGGCATCGCATCTGAAGAACTGTTTTGTGATTTCAAAACAAACCAGAAATCTTGAGACAAAAAATAACAACAAAGATTTGCTTCTATCTTCTAAAACAGTACAAGATAGAATTGCTAACACATCTTCAAATTTAACATATTTGCAGGTGAAAGATATTCAACTTTCTTCCGTCTTATCACTTGATATAAATGAGCCTTGCGATATAAAGACACTGCACAAGTTGCCCATATGGTCAGTCTTTCCAAAAAACCTTGAAAACATTAAGCTCGTTTTAAATAAAATCTTTTAAATAGCAACTGATGGGGCCACAAGCATGACAGAAACAAATAAAGGGGCAACAACAATTCTTCTGAGAAAAATAAACCGTGACATTGTTACATTTCACTGAATAATAAACCAAAGCAAGAAATCAAAGTCTAATTTTCAAATTACGTATATTTGGTAATCAAGATTGTTAACAGCATCTTGTCAAAAGGATTCTACCAGAGTCAGTTTAAAGAATTCTTAAGACTCCTTCTTCCCAATAAAGTGCAATGACTTTCCAAAAGTTTAAACCCCTTGCTTTGTGCTTGAATGAAATATAAACACTCCATCGTCCTGAATTAGAGAACAACAAATGGTTGCAAAAAAGTTACATTATGGTGGATATAAAAACGAAATTAAATGAGCTGAATCTACAACTGCAAAGAAAACAAAACCCAGTCTATGTTTTGCTAGAAGAATTCGTTTTGTTTTAAAGAAAAAATATGTTTGCAAAAGATATTCAGAGCGGCATGCTACTTCATTTTCAATGTCTACAACATAATCGCGTTATAATAAGTGCAACTTTTGGCATGAATTACTTCAGCACAGTTGGTAAAATATATACTTAAGATGAATTTCTTGATAGATTTCAGCTGTGCAAAGCCAACCATTCTAGCATTCCAAGTAAATCCTCTCAACAAAAATAGTAACAAAATCCACATTAATCATTTTGGAATTGATACTGGATCTCTAGAAATGCAATTGATCGATTTAAAAAGTTTTGTGGGGTGGAAAATGTACAGAGTTACAAATCAAGTTGGAAGAGTTTGGAGGTCCAGAAATGATGTACGTAACAAAAGTGGACAGCTTCCAAACTTTCTAAATCCATGCAAAGCCATCGCTCTTATTCGATAGGTTTGGCCAATTGTTTGTTATTCAAGTATAAGTTAGTGTTGTGAGTAAATGTTTAACTGTTTTGTTGTTTCCTAAATTATTTTTTTTGGGAGAAAAATACTACTTATATAGGAATAAAAAGTTTTTTTTTCATTCATTAAAAAGTGTGTAAGTACTATTTATAGTTTGCAAGAAAAAAGATGTTGCGGCTCTTTAAAAAACTTTAAAATTTGTACAATGTAATTTTTGGCTCTTTAGACTCAAAAGGTTGCCGACCCCTGATCTAGGCCTTAATCAATTATAAAGTTAGTTGTGTGATCGAATTGGAAAGTAGGCCTACGCTTAATTAAAGGGAGCTAATGTTTCTTTGATCCATGTTTATAACGCAACTTGTATTCTTATGCATGCTCAGTGCGCTGTACCCCAATACCTTAACTATCTCTCCGTAATTATTTTACTCGCTGCGATAGTAGGCCTATATATTAGTAGGCCTATATTAGTAGGCCTATTATATTAGTATTAGATAGATAGTATTGTTCGTTTTGCTTATTTCACTATCCTGTTAGGATTAAACTTCAATAATTTTTTTGTTTATTATCAGAAAATGTTATATCTTGTATCCAATTGTAGGAGAAAGCATGCTCTTTTTGTTCATCACAGATTAAATTTTATAAATCCAAGAATCAATGTAGTCTTAAGTAGGTCAAATCAAAGTTGGCATCTTGAATTCGAAGTGAAAGAGTTAAGCGAAAAAGTATCTGGGAGGTTTCCGTGCCATTTTAGGTTACCGCTGTTAACTCTGCTTTCAAGATGCTGGATTTCAAATCTCCAGAAGAGTTAGAAGAGTCTTATTATTGATAACGTGTTGTCCTGTTTCCTTTCAAGTGAAAGAACTCAATTTGTTTTTTGAAATTGTATTAATTTAAACGATTACAAAAAGACCTTGGCTTGAATATTCCTGGTCCATTGGCGAATTCGACAGGTGCAGCTCTGAGTTTGTGTTATAACACAAACTCTCTTTGTAATCCTATGTATTGAGTGATTTGTATAGACACATAGGCCTAATAATTACGTGTACAAAAATAGATAAAAAAAAAGTCCCATTATTTGGTTAGGTTTAGGCTTACCAGTACTTACCAGACAAATATAAACATAAAGGAGAACAAAAAGGAGGACAAAGCCTTAAAAAAGAAGGATGTAAAAAAAAACAACAAAGTAAACTTTATTTACTACATAGGCTATAACATTTCTCAGAAGATAGGACTTTAAGTGTAGGGTTATCGTTTGCACTCTATAAAGAACTTCATTATGTAGGCCTACATTGTGAGAACAATAGCTCTTACTTTCAAGGCATAGTTTATTACACTGTGAGAACAATAGCTCTTACTGTCAAGGCATAGTTTATTACACTGAGTCCACTTTGCATTAATCAGTGAAAACACTCGCTCAATTTTAGTGTTAAGCCAGGGAATTCAACAGAAAAACACATTTTACGGAGCTCCGAGTAACAAGTTTCATTAGAGCAGCTTTGTATATGCGTACATCAGTGATGCACCAATAAAATATGTTATCGTTCTGTCCAGCAAATGATTTCAAATTTAGATACCGGTCAAACCATGTCATCCTTTAACCGGACATCTGGTAACCTTAGCCGAATTCCAAACTATATTTATCACCAAGTAAATTATAATACAGACTTAACAGTGCTTGTTAATGTAGTGAATGTAGACTTACAGTTTATGTAATGTAGGTCTATTAAAATGATTATTACTTCTTGCTACTTAAGTTTATGAGATGCTATTAATAAAATACTTGTATATGCAAATATTGGCAGAGTTTATTATTTCGTGTTGTAAAGTTTTTATTTAATGGAATGTAGAACTTTGATCAGATTGTAGATCTTGGCTAACCAAATATATGATATTAAAATAAAAATCTTGTTTGGAAGTAGAATAAATCATCGCATAATATATGTCTTTCTTTACATATTACTAAATGCTAGATGGATCACCTTGTCCAATTATATATATATATATATATATATATATATATATAATTATTATATACTATTCCTTCTTCCCTAATGCTATTAGAGATGAGCCAGCCAGGAAAACCAGTGACATGGCAGAATTTAAGTCATTTGTTAATATATTAAATGCATGACGCATACAACGTAATCATCTTCTTTTTTTTTATGTAACCTATGTAACCTATATATTATATCAGGGCGCGGTGGCTGAGCGGTAAAGCGCTTGCCTTCCGTACTGGAGGTCCCAAATTTGAATCCTAGTAATGACTGGGATGTTTATTTCGGGATTTTCGGGCACCCTTGAGCCACCCAGCTCTAATGGGTAACTGATATTAGTTGGGGAAAAAAAAGGCTGTTGGTCGTTGTGTTGGCCACATGACACCATCGTTAACCGTAGGCCACAGATTCAGATCACCTTTACATCATCTTCCCTATAGACCACAAGGTCTGAAAGGGGAACTTTTCTTTATATTTTCTTTATTATATAAGATAAGATACAATAGGCTTATATATATTTAGAGAGTTGACAGGAAGGAAAATATATGTTATGAAAAAAAAGTACAAAAAAAAAGCAGAATGACAAATGATTTAATGTTGTACAATTTGCCTTTAATTCAAAATTTCATTTAGTTTAGCTTGTTATATGATTTGAAACATTAAACTTTTGATTTAAATTGTACTGAAACTTTGTATACATGAATAGCAGCTTCCAATAAATGGGTAAATAGAATACATGTATAAGCCTACAAAAGAGATGACATGAACAAGAGATTATATTCAACCTTTACAACCAACATTGTTCTGTCTAGCAAGAAACATTAAATAATATAAAGGAATGTTTTTTGCAATCACATAGATGTTTCTGGAAGCCCAAAAATGAAGCAATAACATGGGAGGGGTTGAAGGGAGACAACTTCATAACATTATCAGTTATTAAATAGTCTCCCCTTTCATCCTGTAAAAACTTAAAATCAACTAAATAATTGTAAGTAAATTTTCGCCTAAATTTTGAAAAAAAAAATAATCATTTGTAATCAAATTAAACACAAAATTTTAAACTAATAAGTGTATACAACACACCAGCATCATAGTCTAATGATATATATTCCCTCAATATTATAATTTGATTGGGTCATTGACGTTTACATATTTTGATATAGGAATAGTTTAACTCTTACATGAAGCGTTGAATTTTTTTTCATATTTGAAATATGTACAAGTGAATGTTGTAACAAGCAAAGAAGAAAAGGAAAATTAATTTTACAATTTCTTGGTAACTAGCTTACATCTAAGACATTTTATAGACAATGATATACAAGAGTTGTGTGACTGTGTGATACTGGCTGGCTTACCTTTTTTTTACAAGCATTAATGTGTGTGGGGGGTGTGTGTGTGTGTATGCAGAATTTTGTTATAAGCTGTATCATGCAAATTTTCTTTTGCTACAGGGGTTCATATAATATGATGTGTCTGTTTAAAAAACAAAAATTTCAAAATTATAATACAAGAAAACAACATGTCAAATCTTCATTTAGTAAAGACAAAAAATTATATACATTGAATAAGATTAATTTTAAAGATTTTAAAAAATAATAAAACAAAAAAAAAAAACTGGCCTGACAGAAAAAAAGAATATTAAAAGCTACTTATTGAATGATAAGTCTGTACATATCACTTGTATCAACAGGTTTCTTTCTCCGTAAAAAACTCTAATATCTTATCAGGCAAAGAAAGCATAACAACGGAATGTTATAAGTTTCAACAATTTTGATCATCAACAATAATTTCAATTGACAAAATATCACTGGTAAGTTTAAAATTTGCAACATTTTTCTGGTGAGTGCAACAAACAAAACATTATGCACATAAGTATACAGTGGCAGACTAGAAAAAAACAAACAATCACTCTGTGTCCTCAAGGGTAACCAACATTCAGCATGGATATATATATGGCTCCTTCTGTCTCGGAAGACAATGGATGCGCCGAGATGAGTCACTGACTTTGGTTACATCTTGAGACGGGGCAGAATCTGGAGTGGCTGATCAAGCCAATTCTGGATCTGCATAGTTTGCCACAGTTCGTGCATTTATATTCCTCAGTTTTAGGGCTGGCTGACAGCAGGGCAGCTTTCTTTTTCATTCTCTTGGCCGAAGCAGCTTCATTTCTTTTGCATTCAGCAAGGTTCGTGCCAGCACGCACAGTCTGTCTCCATGCTGTTCGGTCTTGGGCTATCTCCTCCCACATGCTTTGGTCGATGCCCGTTGCCTTCATGTCTCGCTTGCAGACATCTCTGTAAGTTAATCTTGGGCGGCCCTTAGGTCTGGCTCCCTCTGCTAGCTCAGCGTATAGGATGTCTTTCGGGATTCTTCCATCTGGCATGCGCGTGACATGACCCAGCCAGCGTAGTCTTCTCTGTTGAAGGAGAGCATAGATGCTGTGCATGTTGGCTCGTGTCAAAACGTCCTGGTTGGTGACACGATCCCTCCAGGAGATGCACATTATGCGTCGCAGGCAACGTAGGTGGAAGCCATTTAATCTGTGTTCTTGACGCATGTAGGTTGCCCAACTCTCACTGCCATAGAGGAGTGTGCTTAGGACGCAGGCATTGTAGACAAGGATTTTTGTTGCCGTGGTCAATTTGGTGTTTTCCCACACACGCTTAGAGAGTTTTGCCATTGCTGCAGATGCCTTCCCTATTCTTTTTGTAAGCTCATTGTCTAAGTCAAGGTTGCTGGCTATCGTTGTTCCCAAGTATGTGAACTCTTGCACCACCGTAAGTGTGTGATTTCCGATGTAAATCACTGGTGTTTCTGAAACATCTTGTGCCAGGATTTCAGTCTTGGAGAGACTAATTGTAAGTCCAAACTCCTGACAAGCAACTGCCAGTGCATTCACAAGCCTCTGCAATCCTTCTTGTGAATGAGATAGGAGTGCGGCATCGTCGGCAAACAGCAGTTCTCTAATCAAGATACGCCGTCTCTTTGTTTTGGCTTTAAGGCGTGCTAGGTTAAAGAGCTTTCCGTCAGATCTACTGTGGATATATACTCCATCTTCCAGGGATTTGAAAGCGCTGGTGAGTACAACCGAAAAGAAGATGCCGAATAGTGTTGGAGCCAGAACACATCCTTGTTTTACTCCGCTCTTGATGGAGAATGGCCTAGAGGCGGAACTGTCAAATTGTACGGTGCCCTGCATATTTTCATGGAAAGCTGACACTAGTTTCCGTAGCTTGTTTGGACAGCCGATTCTCTCTAATACAGCAAACAAGCCGGTTCTGCTGACAAGATCAAACGCCTTGGTCAAGTCAATAAAGGCTATAAAGAGGGGCTGCCTTTGTTCTCTGCTTTTCTCCTGTAGCTGCCGCAGGGAGAAGATCATATCTGTTGTGGATCTACCAGCTCTGAAGCCACACTGCGATTCTGGGTAAACTCGTTCTGCCAAGATCTGCAGCCGCTTCAGTATTACTCTGGCATAAGCCTTCCCAACTATGCTAAGGAGTGAGATGCCTCTATAACTGTTACAGTCGGTGCGGTCGCCCTTATTTTTGTAAATTGTTACAATGTTGGCATCCTTCAATTCTTGGGGGACCATTCCTTGCTCCCAGCACAAACTTAGCAGATCATGGAGTGGCTTGATTAGGGCATGCTTCCCAGCCTGAATGACTTCAGCAGGAATACCATCTCCTCCGGGTGCTTTCCCGTGTGCAAGCATGTCAATGGCTGTGCTCAGTTCTTTTACAGAGGGTGTTTCGTCTAATTCGCACAAAACTGGAAGTGGTGGGAAGTTAGATAAAGCAGTTGGCGAGATGACATTTTCAATCTGATAAAGTTCTGCATAGTGCTCCACCCAACGCTCCATTTGCAGTGCACGATCACTAATGATTGAGCCATCTTTTGACTTAAGTGGGGCACACTTGCTGGTGTGAGGTCCAAAGGCTTTTTTCATGCCCTCGTAGAGTCCTCTGATGTTACCACAGTCGGCACAGGATTGGATGTTTTCACATAGGTCCTGCCAATATTTATTTGCGCACTGTCTTGCTATTCGTTGGGCATCGTTTCGAGTAGATCTAAGTGCTTGTAAGTTGCCAGGGGTGGGCTCCTTCTTGTATTTTAGCATGGCTGCTCTCTTGTTTCTGGTGGCAGTTTCCATTTCTTGCAGACTTGCTTCAAACCAGTCTTCATTTTTCTTTGTTTTGTTGCCAAAGACCAGTGATGATGTTTGGTACATAGTATCACGTATGAGCGTCCAGGTTTTTTCTACCTCAGTCACTGAAAAGTTTTTGAAAGCTTCTTCTAATTTCTTTGTAAATTCGAAGCTAAGATCAGCATTCTTTGTGTTTGCAGTATTCAGGCGTGCTTTACTTTTTCCCTGCTGATTCACTCATCAGCATGGATACAAGGGCTATAACTCATAAACATAATGCTACAAATTAAAAAACCTTTGACTTTTATAACCAAAGTGTACAACCTTTTTAATTTTCTACGTCTTTAGGAATAAGAAAATATAAAATCAAAATAGAAAAGATTATTTTTAGATTAATGATAAAATACAATAATCTTATTGTTTAAAAAAAAGTCTGAAAATGATGAAATAAGATGCACTTAAGATAATCATTTCTTTTCTTAGTTTTTTCAAAATAAGAAATGGAAATGACAAAATATTTCCAGCTTATCATAAAACATGATAAATTAAGAGTCAATTTAGATATCTAACTCTAATTCTTTATTACAATACCAAAACAAAATATTTTACTTTTAGCCCATCAACTCAAGTCTTATAAAATCTTGCTGCAATTATATTAGCATTATGCTCAAAACCTTTCCATGTTTTGCTGTAATTCATACTAATGACATTCACTTTTCCCCATGTTTGCAATTGGTTACAATAATGTGTCAGAGGGGTATGTGTTCTTTATTCAAGAATCTAATAACCATAAACTTCTTAGTCCAACTTAAGAACATTGTTGACAAAATGCTCAAGATAACTACATTAATAATGCTTACATAAAACTAGTACAATGTATAGAAAAAATTACAACCTTAAAAGTAAATAATACCATAAATCAATATAATTATGATTTTCACAAGTCCATGCTTTGCATTTATTATAAAACAATAGTGACCTCACAACTACTCTAAAGATTACAATATGTGACAGTGATAAAAGAAGACATTTTGGAAACGATTGTTAATATTAAGAAAACGCTTTTTTAAAGATGTTTGAAAAGAAATCAACAGGTGATCATCATCATCCTTTTATGTTTTAACTTTTAGTTATGTAATGAATTGTTAATTTTACCTATGTGTTATCCGTTAAGTTCCTAAAAAACTTTAAGATGAAGATTCTCCTGAATGTTTAATAACAACAGGAACCTTGTATCTCTCCTCAACTTCTTTTCTCAACTGGGCCACATCTTCCTGGAGATCTTCCTCGTCAGTAGATTCATAATCGTTGGCAGCTTCCTGGTTTTTGGGGACATCGTAACCGGCTTCGGCCGAGCTGCTAACGACCGGGGGAAAGGCTGGAACTGGTGGCAGTGACCTTTGCATTCGAGGTGGTGGAAGGCAGCTGGCTGGAAGATCATACTCTGTGGGAAGTCCTACAGTAGAAAAAAAAGCAATCATTCACAATGTATTCATTTACTATTTCTTCTAGTCAGTTCAGTGGTAGATTTTAAAATATGAAATCACCAATCCACATGATAATGAAGAGTAACATTCTGGGATTGTAAATAAAAAAATAGTAAAAAATTATTAAAAAAAGATTTTTGTAACTATTAAATAAAAGAAGTAGTAACCCTACAAGTATATAGCAGTACAAAGTTATTGATTTAAATATGTAATCCTATACTATTAAGCGAGCAATTCTTGTATATATATATATTTATATATATATAAATTTTATTTTGAAAACGGCTCTAACGATTTTCTTTAAAATTTCAAGGTATGTGCGTATTAGTGAGAAAAAAATTCTCAACTCATTGGCCACATCGGGAAAACTCGAGTTCGACCGTTATTTCGATATGAAAATGTCTCAATTTAATTTTGGTTTGAAGGTTTTATGAATGAAATGGAACATTTATGAATGAAAGTTTTCCATGACGTAAACGGGAAAAACGCTGCTTACGTCACTAGGCTTACTATAGTGTACTTCTTTGCAAACAAAAACGCGTTTAGAGATATGAATGAAGGGATGTGTAAAACTAAAAGCAGACCACAGGCTGTAGCACCACTGGGATGGATGGATGGCAAAAGCCGGTATGAACTTTTTATTGTCCGACAGTCAGGCTGGGCAGGGCTTTTATTTAACCGAGCAAGGCTCGGCCACCTGATATTTAAAAACTAATTGAACTTATTTGTGTGTGTGCTAGACTTAGAAAGTTTTTTTTAAATTTTTATTATGGTGAACTATTACATTGCATTATACTATTGTCAGCGATACCTGCAAGTAGTGAACTAGTGACAGACAGCCACTTTGTTAGATTCTTCAAAGGAGCACTTTGATGTAAAGTTAAAACCCTATTTATGCTTTTAAATATAAAAATCTAGCCTTTATATGTTTTATATGAAAGCCCTGTTGATGAAAGCAATTTTAAAAAGATAGAAAGGAAAGAGACAGTCAGTGGTGTAAAAGACTAAGGGACATGTCAATGTAGATTGTGTGATACTATCCTTACCTTTTCTGGGTTTGGTTTCTAGTTCTGGAGTTGTTACATCAAAAGTACAAGAATCATTTGAATTGGCTCTGAAAGTTGGAGCAGAATCAGCAGTGTCCCGTTCCCCAACACTGTCAAGGTCTTGATACAATGGATCAGGGTGACCTTAGAACAGCAATTAAATTAAATTAACTCTTTATGTGACATGACATAAACGTGATGAAAGCAACTTAAAATAAAATGATAAAATTATTTTCATATAATTAAGAGAAAATAAACTTGTTCACTTACAAAGACTTAATCAGATGAAAACAAATTAAATTTCATTTAAACTCTTTCAAGCAAAAGTATTAATTAAATGTTTCTTACATTTATGCTAATTTATGCCATACACATTTCATTGACCAATTTCATGTTTAGTTATTTGGGATGGATATGGAAGGTCTAGCCACTGTAATAAACTGTAGGAAAGCTAAAATATTTAAAAGAATTGCTGACTTTTCACTGGATTGGAAGTAAATAATGTTAATAGCCAGTGCTGGATTCAAGTATAGGCAACAAGAGTTATAACATAGGGCCTCACTTGCTTGGGAGCAACAAGAGTTATAACATAGGGTTAGGGTTAGGGTTATCTAAAAGAAAGAAAAATCAAAGGAATAATGTCTTATATTGATTGCAAGGGTCCCTATATCTCAAATAGCTTTAGGCATTAGCAAGTCTACATCCTGTCCTGAATAATGATTAGATATAAAACTTTTATCTGAAATGGATTGACTAATGATATGAACTAACCAGATTGATTACCGACTTGAACTAATTGAGATGGATTGACTAATGATATGAGCTAAGCTGATGGACTGACTAATGGTATCAACTAACCAGTTTCCTGTTGGTTCTGATTGGCCTGATGTCTCAACGTATTAAAGTCAGCATAATTATTAAGCTCAGCTTTATCGGGCAATGTGACTGTTCTCTTGGGTTCACAGTTTTGAGATGATCTTGTCAGCTTGTCCTCACTAAAAAAAATAACAAATGTGGCCAATGATAATTCACAGAAGATATTATTATTATTATAGCTTTTATATAGCGGTACTTTCATGCTTATAGTATGCTCAGAGCGCTTTGGTCCAATCTCATTTGTGGACCAGTGGGGGGGGGGGGGTATCTAGGAGTTAGTTTTCCGTGCTGCCTTTAGGCGCTCAGTAAACACAACTCTGCCCGAGTCGGGTGTCAAACCTCGAGCCCCCTTCTAGGTATCCAAGACAAGCCAAGAGTTCAAGCGCCTCTTAGCCCCTCAACCACGCTTCCCACAATATTAGTTAAAAAAAACATTAGCAATGAGAATCAAAGTGCAGAAATAATTTATTTTTACAAAATTATCAAATATTCAATGTTTTGATCTTTAATCTCTTTCAGATGCAGTGATGTATGAAGCACCCCTAAAAATATATCTCTTTGTAGTGTCTAGGGTAATTTATTAAGATAAGCTCAGGATAAACATTCCCTGTTCCTGGCAGAAAGAGAGTAACACTTTTTCCCATCAGGTTCAGAACATGAACAACCTGCCCCTAGCACAAGGAGAAGAAACACATCCTACCTCAAATCAGAAAGTTAGGGCATGGGTATTGTTTTCAGCATTATCACTCAAGGTCAGGTACACTAACCCCATAACTCCCCCAAAAAAAACATTTTCATGATTAGCTTCTTGTAATTCAAACTAATGACATACACTTTTCCCCTTCTTTACAATTGGTTACAATAATGTATCAAGAATCTAGCAACCATAAACTGTTAAGCAAGAATATTGTTATGCAAATGTGTAGATGTATACAAGCAAGACAAAAGAGAATATTTTCAAATCCATATCAACAACTGGCTTCCAGTGGAGATCAACTATAAATATGGGTTTAGGATAACACAAGGAAAATATGTGGTATGTAGGTATAAGTCAGCCTGCAACATTTTTATTTGCACCTTTTTTTCTAAACTAGTTCTAGAATAGCTTTCTAAAAAATGCATGAAGTCTGCAAGAAGAAAATAGTGTCGCAGTGACTCAGTTTGTGAAAATTGTGACTAAGTTTTTTGTTTTAGCTTTTGTAGAGCACAACTTTCATACTTATAGCCAGCTCAGTGCACTGTGCTCCAATCTCTTTTTGGGACATGTGGGGAAGGGGGAGATCTGGAATAAGGTTTCCATGCTGCCCTTAGGAGCTCATTAAATACAAACTCTACTAGAGGCAAGCTTCAAGCTCAAAGCTTCCTTGATAGGTTGTCAAGTGTTTATTTCCACTCAAATACACATCCCACTATTAAATATATAGGCTACGCATAGACTGGGTCAACATTGAAATCATTTACAGCCTAATGTAATACACAAGTCTACATTGCAGTTTGTGGGAATGAAATCTGGTTACATGACAACCTGGCAATACTTACATTTTACTATAGCCTCCATCAGGCATGGAGCATTCATCCACTTCCACATATGTTGGATTGGCACACTGCTCTGTACTATGTGTCTCTCTACATTGGACAGTAACTTGAGAAGGAGAAGTACTCTGATGATATGAGACAAAAAATTCATTAAGTCCACTACGATTTTTTTAAAAACTTGTATCTCATCAAGAACAGCAAAAATCAGGGGAAAATATTTTTACCACCCTTTGACATAATGGTTGTAGTTGTTATTATCACAAGTGTTGATAGCTTAAAGGCACTTCCTTGTAGGTTCCATGAAAATTAAAAATGAATAGGTATTATTATTGCCTTCTCCAACACACAGCCACGTGTGAATTATGAAGGGCTTAATAGCCAAAAATTACAGTTATCTTCCTCCTCACAATTGTACGCACAATCTTAGCTCAAATAGTACTATCAAAGCTGCAAACGATAGCTTCCAGGATCTATCCAGAATAGTCTATCCAAAATTGTTATCTGGTTTCAGGAATGGTAGACATTATATCCCCTGTAGGACTACTGTAGGAGAAATTCTGAGAGAGAAAGACAGGTCACTAAATTTCATATGATGCAGATTTAGTTGCTGTATCTGCTTCTCAGCTTCAAAACCTGGTTTGACAGACTATCTGCTGCATGGCCAGAAGTTTAGCATTAGTAAATACAAAACGAAAAATACTAACCCAAGATAGAAGTATCATACCTTTCAGTCATTTCATAGCTCAGCCACTAAAACCTCCTTTCTTATTTGTAAATTACCTTTTTTTCAGAATTTTATGTCATATTGAAATATTTTAACAATTTTGTTTTTCCAACTCGCATATTGAAAAAAACAAATTTACAAAAACTTAATTACATATTTATATATTTTTTAACCACATGTTAAAAAAATCCAGAAATATGTAATGCCAACCTTAACAAGCTTATTGTCTTTGGTCAGTACTGATATTGCCAAAAGTATCTAGTCAAAATTAATTTCTCATTAGATTTAGTTCTAGGTTTCAATTATATCTATGTCCAACTACCAATAATTTTAGCATTATCATGGTGACAAAACACTATGACAACATGTTATTGGTTGGCCAAATACTAACTATCACTATTAAAAAAAAAATCTAACTTACATCAACACATTTCTCTTTGGCCAGATTATTTCTGTTAGCACTGTTGTACATGTTGTTTTCAAACACCAGATTGGAGCCAGTTGGGCTAATGCAAGTTAAATCTTCTTTTTGTGATTTTGCATTGCGCCTAGAGTAAGAAAAACAAAAACAAAGCATTAAATTAAAAACGTTTTATTTTGATATTTTTATATTTAGCAGAAAAGTACTTAAAACAATTTTGAGTGAAAGAAAACTATTTAGGCACCAGTACCTTTTTCTGAAAATGATGAATACCACTATAACCAAACTTGCTAAGACTATCGCTGCTGCAATAATACCAATGTACCATGTCTGAAATCCTTCTTCTTCCTAGAGAAATACAAAACATACATGTCTTTAAAGTTTATAAGTTTAAGTAATAACTTTGCTTACATTTGTCAAATTACAAAATAATCGGGAAGCTCTAAACTAAATTAATTTATTTGTGAGATATTTTAAAAGCATGTTACACATATTGTTTCCTATTGTAAAAGCAGTAAAATAAGAGGGAGGAAACTCTTGCATTATACACATTTAATTATTCTGACCATTTTTTTTTTACTAGTTTCATAACACAAGAGCTGGAGTTAAGTGAGTGGCAAGCAGAGGCTATAGCTTTTAACCCCTACATTCAACAGAAAGACTACTATATGAATGCTTTTATTTGTAGGCCTACATCTGTTGTGCAAGATTCTTCTTTCTTTCTTGCCAAAGTTTTTTTCTTTCTATTTATCCTTCTTTCTTTGTGTCTATATATGTAACTATCTCTGAATCTTAAAATTTATCTGTACCTGGGACTCCAATCTATGAGCATCAGCCACCATACCTTCAGATGAACCTGAAGATAAATCAAAGGTTTGTAGACAAATAAAAGCATATTAAGGTAATAATATTTTGTCAATCATCACAAATAACCACTTTAAAATACAGCATACCATCTCATAGAAATTACACTTTAAAATACTTTAAAATTTTACGACTTTATCCCTTTGAAATTTACATCCACTACAATCATACACATTTATATTTAATTACTTAAAATATAAATAGGTATCATTTGCTTAATAAAATAAAGATTAATTCTTAAAGTACTTAATCATACAACTAACACAGAAAGTTGTAAAGTTAAAATTAAAGTTTCATTAACCTCCACCAATCGTTAGTTGATGTTAAAATGTCATTCATGAGAAACTAATTACATTTTAATATAAAATCACAAAACCCCTTATGTCTCCCCTCACCCAGCCTCATGCTTGATGTGTGCATAAGTAGGTCAATAAACGTGCATTCAGTGTTGTAGTATTTTGGGGTTAAAGAAATTTATACTATTTCTTTGAATATGGACATTAAAATAGAATAGGATGGCTGCCTGGTTGTGCGGTTTGTGCGCTCGACTGACGTTTGGATTTACTGATAGTCCCTGGTTCAAACTCTCCTGCTTCCATCCAGTCATCCTGCGGGAGGTAGGGACTAGGAAGTAAATAATCTTCAACTCTGAAGAAACATCCCAAACATGTAAAACATTTAACAAACAAACAAACATTTAAAAAACACCACCACCGTTTTAAATAAGAAGTGCAGAATCCTAATTTAGCGATCATGCATTTTAGTTGAATAAGAAATGGCTGGTAGCATATATAAGAAATAAAAATCTCTTTTCACACATCAATGACAATGAGCATGCACTGTACAGATGGAATAATTATCTTTTCATTTAACTGGAGAAGTCACTATTGTTTTTTTCAAGTGACACTATTCTAGGTAGTTCTCTTTTGCCTTAAACTGGCCACAGGCAGACAATGTTTCTGTCTGCATTCATTTTGGCAAGATATGCAGGTTATTGCTATTACTACACAGCAAAATGCTGCCCTCTTTTTTTAAATATTCAAACAAAAAATAAACACATTATAAAAGACACAAAGATTAAGGCTCATGTCTTATTTTATATGCTAGGGCAAATTCATGTAAGTGCTCTTTCTTTCCCAGAGCAAGTGGAACATGGAATGGATTGCCTGAATCAGCTAGTTAGACCAATGTCTTAGCAAGTTTAAATCTCTAATTAACAAACAGAACTAGATAAGCAAAATGGCACTCGTTGGATATGATTATCTTCTCTTGTCAAGGAACATCTGTCAGTTTTTAGGTAGGAGAAGAGAAGATTCATTAAGATCTTTTAGACTATTTCAAAAAATGTACTACAAAAGGACATTGGATACCATCCAACATTAGTATAAAACTAAATGACTACATTGTAGACTCTTCATACATTATGTCCTGCAGTAAGCTTTAGTTTGGATGCAAGAATCATTTCTGAAGGAATAGCAGGAACTTACAAGCAAACTTGGAGGCCTGGTGGCTGAGTGATGAAGACTGAGATTTTTAATTTCGGGATATTTGGCTGCCTCTGGCTCCAACAAGCTCTAAAGGGTACTTGACATTAGTCTGGGAAAAGTAAAGGCCGTTGGTCATGTGCTGGTCACATGACACCCTCTTTATCCGTAGGCCACAGAAATAAATGACTTTTACATCATTTTTGTACAAGCAAGGTTAGCATTAAAGCAGACAGTGTGTTGGTAAAAGCAAAAAAAAAAAAGAGCAAGATTAATAAATGGCCAATGCAAAAGCCGCAACAGTTGGTTTATGTGCTTGGAGAAGATTATAGCAAAACAGGTGAAGATCTGGGGAATTACTTTCAGCCTGTGTAGTTTCAACCATGATGTAAGTTGTAGCTGAAGTTGTAGTTGTACTAGCAGTTGTAGCTAGTGTTGTAGTTACACTAGTGGTGGTAGGTTCAGTGGTCGTAGCCGGCTCACTAGTTAGAATAGACGTGGAAGTGACCAGTGTACGGGTGGTCGTTGGAGGCTCAGTGGTGGTACTCGGCAAGCTGGTTGTGGTGGTGGTTGTAGCTGAAGTAACATTGACATTGAAACTTTACATTTGGACCTTATTCATGAAGAACAGCTTCTTAATTACTAACTCTTTAAGAGCAGGAATAATTTGGTAAGGTTCAAAATTTCTATTTGAAAAAATGCCTTTTCCATGCTAACAAGATCAAATAGAAGAAAAAGAGAGACTGATGGTAAAGTGGACACAATACAGTAGATAAAGAAATATAATGTCTAATAGACTAACTACATTTCCAACAAATGTTTGACCTTTTGGCTGCTAGGTCTATGAACCACAAAATTCCTTTTATTACTACATATATTAGCCAACATTTTATACAACACCTGCCTTAATTACAAAGACATTAGCTTAGAATATTTTAACTACAATTATGTATATTAGTAAAATACAAACAAATTTGAAACCCTGAAAAACAACACAACACAAACATGCAAGTATCGAAAATAAAGTGACCCAGTCAATAAGTAAATTTCTAGCAATTGACCAGTTTAAGACAATAGATAAGAAGCCTATAGCAAATCCTGGCAAAACTTCAAAATAAAAGTTATATCAAAAATTTTGATTAATTTTTTTTATAATGAAACTTTAATTTTAATTTAAGAAAAAAACTGTCATTAACAATTATAGCAAGAGTAAAAATTATAAAATTCAATGTGCAAAATAAAATAATTTTCTATAGAACTATAAGAACTACTAGTAGAAACATGCTAAATAATTACTTGGTGCTTCTGTAGTTGTTGTTGTAGTTGTAGTTGATGTTGTTGTTGTAAGAACCTGAAGACAATTGGCTCCATAGTATGGCTCTCTACATAGACATGCATATGATGTTGCCCCTGGCCTATACAAAATACAAGATAAAAAGTGATGCCTTAATATCAAGCTGTAATGAAAAGCTAATGGAGGCACTGTGGCTGAGTGGTTAAAGGCTTAGCTACTGAACCAGGAATGTCAAGTTTGAAGCCTAGTAAGACTGGGATTCCTAATTTCTGGATCTTTGGGTGTTTCTGAGTCCACACAGCTCTAATGGGTACCTGACATTAGTTGGGGAAAAGTAAAGGCAGTTGCTTGTTGGGGTGCTGGCCACATCACACCCTCATTAACCATGGGCCACAGAAACAGATTTCCTTTACATCATCTGCCCTTTAGATCACAAAGTCTAAGGCAGAACTTTACTTTTTTAACTTCAATGAAAGATAACTGGAATTTAAAAATAAACAAAGACATTTTTGCCCACTACTGGCTTACATAAAGCAAACTAAGATAGAAATATTTTACTTTGACAAAAAATTTTCTTTCCAAAGCACGATTACAGTTTTTAAAATGAACCAATAAATAAGAAAGGTTTACAAGATTATAAATTTTTTCCTAAAGAATAAACACTTTTTGAAATGAACCAATAAATAAGAAAGGTTTAGAAGATTACAGATTTGTTTAGAAAGCCTAAACAATGTACACTTCTAAGTTACGTCTTTCAAAACAAACAAGACAATGGGTGTTCTGACTTACTGGGATGTGCAGGTGCCACCATTAGAGCAAGGAGACTTGCTGCATGGGTCAACTCTGGACTCACAGTTCTGACCCTGCCAGCCGTCCTTGCAGGTGCACAAGTACGTGAACTGTGAGCTGTGGGCAAAACAGGTGCCTCCATTGAGGCAAGGGGAAGACTTGCAAGGGTTGATCAATTCAGAACAGTCTTTACCTGGTCATCCAATTTTCATGAACAAAAAAAAAAAACATAAATAAAAATGTGCCCAAGTGTAAATGAACATTGCTAAGATTGACTAAACCATGTCCTATAAAGTTCACACAAGATTGGGATAGTATTTGGTGTATAAACTTTTTTAGCTATTTATATACCCAATACCCCCCAAAATAAAAGCAAATGAAAGATACAAAGATAAAGGTATATTTTATAATATACATCCTAAGAGAATATCATACAAGTATTCTTACTTCCCATGTATCATTGAGGAGGGTTCATGAAGCAATAATGAAAATGAATGACTTGTTTTTAAATCTTTACTAAGTTAACACATAAACTTGTTTTTTTTTAAACCTGGTCAATACTTAATATATAAAATAGTATATATAAATCAAGTAATAGACCAAAAACACTAAGTTAAACTTTATGGACACATCACAAGGTCCTTAGGACTCACAAAGTCATGCCTTTAATGAACAGTACCAGGAAAAAGAAGAAGAGGCAAACAAAGAAAGCTATGGGAAGACAAAGTGAATTAATGGACAGGACTGTCAATTAAATGAAATTCTATCCAAGGCAGAAGACAGAAAGGAATGGAGAATGACAGTCGACAGATCTTGGGTGATGCCACAACATTTCTTCAGACTAAGGAATAGATGAAGGTGCCTGTTCATCTTGAAGTGCAATGAATTGTCAATTCATGAATATATATATATTTAGGTTATTATTAGGCACCACATACAATATACAAGTATAATATAAAATCCATATAGCAAGGCTCACATGTACAGCTTTTCGAACAGATAGTCTCACCTGTGTAGTTTTCTGGACAAATACACTGGACATCACCAGGCAAGTTCCTGCACTCTCCTCGTACACAAAACCCTTGTTCACATTCATTGATATCTTCATCACAGTTATTTCCCTTCCATCCTAAAGACACAAAACCAAATAAAAGATTAGCTTACTCTTCTAGAACAGGAAAATCTCCAAACTCAAAATGATTAACAGCATACATGACCAAGGTCTTAAAATAAAGATGTATTATAAAGATCTTACAATAATAATGACATAAGGAAATGTAGGCCTAGTAGACTATATAGATCTAGCTTTCTTATTTTCCTATTACTAATTAAAAATTACTTTTTTTTTCCATGAACTGTAAGTTTGTTTTTTACACTCATTTCCATGCAAATTGTGGTTTTGTTAGACAAAGATCTATCATCATATTCTTTAACACCAAGGCACGTAAATTTAGACATGTTAAGTCTCAATTACACTTGTTTTACTATAATGGTTAAGTAAAGTTTCTGGGCTAATCATCAATTTATCTAATGATGGAAACATTTGGATGAATTGACTTGACGGCTTACCTTTCATGCACAACTTGGCCCCTGTATTAGGGTCACAAGTGTAATGGCCAGAACTGGTGTCCTGCTGCTTGCAGTAGACACTACAGGACGTTGTGTAGTAGTAGGCATCACAGAACATGCGGAACTGGTAATTCATTCTGGGTTCGAATTAGAGGAAGTTGGCACAATAAATGATAGGAAATATTTTGGATTGCTAATGATCTTGGAAATTGTATAATGTGCGTTAATTTGCAAGAACAGTCCAACTTCTAATTTAACAGTGAAAAGACATAAAAAGATAAGCATAATGGAGGAGAAAAAGAGGATGAATTAGCGCAAGAGAGAGGGCAGATGTGAATTTAAGGATTAGAAAGCCAATGGAATGTTGAGTTTGGGGTTCTAACTGAGTTCAGAAAAAATAAATAAGAACATTCTTGTTAAGCTATGAAGAACAGCACAAACTATGAGTTAAGCCAATCTAAAATTATAATAATCTTGAGTCATTGACACATAAGAGGCACAGTGGCTGGGTGGTACAGCGCTTGGCTTTGGAGCTTTGTGAAGACTGGGATTTTAATATTGGGATCCTTAGGGCACCAAGCCCAGCAAAGGTAATGATGGTATTACACAATCTACATTCACCTGTGGCTGAACGGTAAAGCACTTGACTTCCAAACCAGGGTCCAGGGTTAAAATCCAGTTAAAGACTGGGATTTTTAATTTCGGGATCTTTGGGCATATCTGAGTCCACCCAGCTCTAATGACATTAGTTGGGGCAATGAAAAGGTGGTAGGTCATTGTGCTGGTCACATGATACCCTTGTTAAAACTGTGCCACAGAAACTGATGACCTTTACATCATCAGCCCTATAGATTGCAAAACCTGAAAGGAGAACTTTACCTTACTTTCTATTAACCCATAATCATAATAGCAAAAAATTATTTCAGTGTGTATGACTGGGTATATATGTAATCTTTTGTCAAGAAAAAAAAAACAACACATTATAAATTAACTGGGTTAGTAGCACTTTTTCATAACAAAATTTTATTATTATGGATAATTTGTTTATTAGCCCTCAGGACCCAATTGGCATAACATGGCTAAGCATCTCTGACTATGAGTTATGTTTTAGAATAAGTTAATTGAATGTAGAGATCCTGCGCTATCTCCTACCTGTAACTGCCCTGGCTCATGGTTAAAGAACTGCTCCACTGAGACTCTTCCTTCGACCTAAACACTGGACTCAAAGTAGCAGATAAGGTAGTCAGATAGTCATCTTCAAAGATGTCATCATCTCTGACCTTTACAGCAAGATTGACACTGGAGTCCTGGGGACAGATGATGTTCAGATCAATTATTTGAACAGGTTTTAATAAGAAACACTGGATGCCTAATCCTGGGTTTATCAAGCCAAAGATATTTAGGGTTTAACTTTTTAAGAGATAATAATAACTAGCAAGAATTACATAGTTACATTATTAAAATTATGGACTGAATGAACAATACTATTATTAATATCATTTGAAATAGTTAATACATTCTTTACATTTGGTGCAAATCTGTGATTGCTTAGAAGCAAAAACATACAATTAGGCCAGGTAAACAAGTATAATGTGATTTAATTAATACATTCCATGTTATAATGGCACTAGGGAAGAAGAGCACTAGTAAAAAATGTGCCCTTGCACATTGGAATGATAATTGTGGAATAATAATTGTGACTTTATTTTTGTGTCTTTCAGAGTATTTAATTATGCTGTATTTTTTTGTATTTGTAAGTTATGGGTTAGTATAGTGTTTCCTAAACTGTGTTCCACAGAACATCATATCAGAACTTAAGTGTTCCATAAACAATTGGAGTTAATTAGTAGACCTACACATGAATTAATTCCACAGTGAATACAGAAAAGAAAAATTGAATTTTACTAGCAGCATTTCTTGAAAACAACAGCACAACAACCAACTTTCCCCCAACTAATGTCAGGTACCCATTTGAGTTGGGTGGACTAAGGGGCAGAAATTCAAAATCCCGGTCTTCACCAAGATTCAAACCTAGGACACAAGTTTGGAATCCAAGTGCTGAACCACACTGGGTTATATCATAATCATAGGATATCAAATTTCAAATGTAATAATAAAGAGAGACTAATCTATGAAAAGTCAATACATATATATTAAAGAATTTAATAAAACTAGAATCTATAGACTATATATTATAAGCCTGACATTGTTTTTGAGGGTTAGTTACATAGAGGCCAGCACACAGTTATATACCTCAAATTTGTTAACTGATGCAATCAATGGATTTGGAACACCTTTCATATCTGAGTTGAAGACTATATAATTGGTATCTTGCCAATGACCAGTTTCTCCTTTTAGTAGATATTGACAACCTCCATTAGTAAAAGGACTAAAAAAAAACAACACATCATTAAATATAATATAATCTAGAATCTATATTATTAGATCTGTATCTTACAAGCTAGATCTAGATCTATATAAACATAAACTATTCTATCATAAACTAAAATTTAGATCTTTATATAATCAAGTAAAACAAATCAATGGTGAGAGCTGTAAATTCAACTTTTTACTGTCTGCATTGATTTGTGACCAGAAGCAATGGCTATTAAAATTTAGGTCACTTAGAACCTAATCTATAGATCTATATCTAGATTTAAGATGTAGACTCTGTCTCTGGAAGGGTTAGATTAGTTAGATGATAATTTGTTAAATCTGGATATATCTTGACTCAATTATTTTTATATTAACATGTTAATTAGAATAAGAGATTAAACTCTGTAGTGTTCGGTTTTATACTAATTGCCACCCATAGAGTCATAGTCATAAGTTTGTTGGTTTTTTTTTAGAAGAAAAATTTAGGTGGGGGCGGGCTAATTCAAGCAGCCTGTTGCATTAATTTCTACTTTCAAGTCTTAGATCTAGATCTAATAATTAGATTTAGATCTAGTCTTGTGCCTAGACTGCCTAGTATAGATATAGTATTACTACTATAAGTATAAGTATAGTACTATAGTAGGCATATAATATAATGATAGCCAGGGTGTCAATCACTGAATCAGTGACTTTCTTACTCTTAGATCTAAAACCTGATGGCTTAAGTGAATTCGGTATTTATTAATGTTTCGACAATAGATATCTAGACTGGAAACCGAAAATAAATCCTTATCCGCGACTGATCGTTTCACGTCGTATCTATAAATAGATTTATATGTACGTAAACTATTTTTGGGGGGGCGCTTAGAGTCGCCCCGATAAATCTTAGTCTGTCCATGGAACTATACTAATGGAACACCAGCTTCGAGTTTTTTACAAAGCCAAAGAGAGTCGAAGTGCCGTCGCGCATCTTTTTTCGCGCATGGTGCAATGTGGAGAAATCCATGATGATGCCAAAGAAGAGATTTATTCCCGGAAGTCACTTGAATGGACCTTCATTGAGTGTAAAACTTTTGTTCACTCTATTTGATTAGATGTGTCAAAACTTCATCCATTTTCTGACTATCTGATATAATTGATAAAATTTTATCGAATAAGAGATAGATACAAAAGTTATTTTTTTCGAGCACCCTATAAAAAGTCACTTTTTTTATAAAAAATAGGATCTAAATTCCGAAATTAGAATTCCATGGTCTGTCCATGGTCTGTCTTAGAAAAGTAATGATCTTTAGTTTTCAAAGTTAAGAAATAATGCAAAATCATTTCTCAGATATTCACGCAAATATATGAAACAAAGCCATTTCCTGTTTGTTTCCATTGAGATAATGTAGATTCTACATTTGAATAGATTACATAGATCTTACTTAAATATGTATCTAAAAATTACAAAATAATTGTGAGACGAGAGTAGGGCCTAGTCTGATTTTTGTTATTCTAAAAATTAAATTATATGTTACATAGGTTAGGGTTGAAAAAAAACACAACGATACTTCTTTTAATTACATTACTCAAAACAACGACTTGATCCAATTAGATCTAACTTTCTAAAAAAAATTCAAATTTTTTTGTAGATCTAGTTTTAAAAAGTCTCCACGTCCTGTCTAGTTATATAATATATGTCTATGGTTTCGACTTACGTATTTTGTGGTCGTCCGTAGCAGAAAGAAAACTTGGGGTCACACTTGTTTGTGTCCCAGTCTTCTCGACACGAGTCCGAGTAACTTGAAAACTTCACCTCAATCTGACCAGATCCGAAAACATCCTGAGATAAATAAATAAAAATCAGTTATAATTACAATAGGAGTAGTTAGAATCGATATCGACAGTAGATATAGATATGGCTTACTTTTGAAAGATTTTCGCTGTTGTAAATATAACAAGAGGGCGCGGTGGCTGCGCGGTAAAGCGCTTGGCTTCCGTACTGGAGGTCCCGGGTTCGAATCCTGGTGAAGGCTGGGATTTTTATTTCGGGATTTTCGGGCGCCCTTGAGTCCACCCAGCTCTAATGGGTACCTGACATTAGTTGGGGAAAAGTAAAGGCGGTTGGTCGTTGTGCTGGCCACATGACACCCTCGTTAACCGTAGGCCACAGAATCAGATGACCTTTACATCATCTGCCCTATAGACCACAAGGTCTGAAAGAGGAACTTTTTTACTTTAAATATAAACAATGCACGATCTTCTAGGTTTTAGTTTACTTAGACAAGGAGATGAGATTGGCCTACATGATCTTTGCATTCTTAGGTGATACACCAGACTCCTCAACACTGGATTTGTTCTGGTCTTAGTGGGTGCCTCAAGATATTTGTCCATGTTTGTTTAAGTTCTGAACTCATGTCCTTGGCATTCACCCAGAACGAAATCTTGTTTGCTTTGCTTGCAAGAACTCAAATTGGTTGGTCATTTCATTTTTTATGGGGCAGATGATGTTAAGGTCATCTGTTTCTTTGGCCACGGTTAACGAGCAGGGTGTCATGTGGCCAGCACAATGACCAACCGCCTTTACTTTCCCTAACTAAGTCAGGTACCCATTAGAGCTGGGTGGACTCAGGGGTGTCCTAAAAATCACCGAATTTCAAAATCCCAGTCGAGATTCGAGCCCAGGACTCCGGATCAAGAAGCCAAGCGCTTAACCACTCAACCAACGCGCCACCCGCTGGATATTATGCCTTCCCAGTAAACACAGAGAGAGAGAGAGAGAGACGGGCATTTTTACACATTAGGCGAATGCTTGCCGCACCGAGGCCATGATCTCATGTCCTCCTTTTTTTTCAGGACGTCTAGTAACTATCTTTGTTGTGGGCTGTCATTTGCCTTGCACTCTTAATGCTTTTTATATCACCTGCCCAAACTAAATAGTGTATCCATATTTTCAATCCCAGGTCAAATAGCCCACAGGCCTGCCCCGCCCCAAGTGTCTAGCACTCTTAGGTCACGCCCACATCTCCTGTACGTCAGGTATGTTGACGTGGACGTCACAGACTATCAAGTTTCCTGTAGATGGTGCAAAAACAAACATCAAAAACACTTTTCTGTGGGACACTTATATAGATGTAGACTACAGAGTTTCGTCTTCAAACACGAGCGTACTACGTCTATTAAAAATATCAAGCATGTTATCAGTAAAAACGCATCTTAAGATCCAGTGGGGCACCTTTCCAATCCGGAAGTTGAATGGAAGTATAGAGATAAGTAGGTATACAAAACAAAAACAAGCCAAAGATAATTTTTGTATCTAAATTTTTAAAAATAGTTTAATTTCTAAAATGCACAATTTTGATTTTTCTTTTTAGACTAAAGATTAGAACAAGGAAGTATTCACGCGTTAATCAACGATAAAATAAATAAATCAAATGGGGAATAAACAACTTGATAAACTAACGGACATACAGGCCAGCTTTAGATAGCTTGCATGATCGTGAATGCATGCATTCTGTATTCTTTGTCCGCAACCGACCACCTGCGGACAATGGTTTTGCTTGCCCTGGATGTGGCAAAATATGTAGATCACAGCTGGGACTGCACAGCCACGGGAAACACTGTATTCCTCACTAATCTTCGGACTCGAAGACAAGCCTATTATTATGATCGTGAATGCATGCATTCTGTATTCTTTGTCGACTGGTACACTGGTAGGGTTTAAAGAAAATACTTTAGCTAAGAAACAATAAGATGTGATACAATGGCTTGTGTAGGCCTACTTGTATTGTTATATTTGGGATCCTTTAACTCAAGAAAACATAAAAAACAAGAACACATACAAAATAGAGCATTATTATTATTATTAAACGAATATTAGGGCCTACAATTTGATTACAGCGTGGTCGAGAGACCAAGTACGCTTGAACTTAGCTTGGCTACCTATGAAAGGATTCGAGGTTCGACACCCGACTCGAGCAGAGTTGTGTTTACTGAGCGGCTAAAGGCAGCATGGGAAACCTTCTCCCAGATACCTCCTCCCACCACTTGATCCACAAATGAGATTGGACCAAAGCGCTCTGAGCATGCTATAAGCATGAAAGTAGCGCTATTTAAAAGCTATAATTTACTGATTGATTTAACACCATAAGTAACATAACAATACCAAAAGACAGTCCAGGACAGTAGAATAAATAGTAAAGTAGCTTTAATACATCAAACACTAGACCATGACACACAAATTGAAAAACAAAACCTAATGAAATACTCAGAGATACACAAAGATAATGACATATTTCTTATTTTTTATGCTAGAACAAATTCGTACAAGTGCCCCTTCATCCCTAGTGCCATTAGAGAATCTCCACGGTAATAAATGCTGATCACGAGACTCTTTCATATTAATTTGTTTACATAAATAAAAAAAAACAACGTTTTAATGTCTAAAGGACACCACAGTGGTCATAATTTGGTTTCTTGTGTTGTTAATTGTCTTATCAATCAATATCGTCTAACTGATAATTTCAATAACATTAGAAAAATACAATGGACATTTAAAAAAGTAAAGGTTGTCTGTTTCTTTGGCCAACGGTTAACGAGCAGGGTGTCATGTGCAGTGGCGTAGTTAGGGTAAATGGGAAATTAGAAAATCCCCCTGGGCCCCCACTTGAGGGTGGAGTTTCCTAAATTAAGGTGGCTTTTTACAATTAAAATATTAAATATTACGCAAAATGCAGGGGCTCCCACCCCAAAGAGATCAAGCCCCCGGGCCCCCAAATGATGCCAAGAGGCAAGAGAGAGAGAGAGAGAAAGAGAGGGAGAGAGAGAGAGAGAGAGAGAAAAGAGAGAGACGGAGAAAGAGAGAGAGGGGGGAGAGAGAGGGAGAAAGAGAGAGAGAGGAAGAGAGAGAGAGAGAGAGTCATTGTTTAACATGCATGACGAAATGCATGACGCGTAGGACTTAATCATCTTCTTTTTCGAAGTAACGTCTGTATTTTATAAGATGTAAAAATGTAAATGATTTTTTTTTCGCCACTCCCAAAATGAGCACAATAGCCTACTAGTTCTAAGTCTTCAAATATGAAGGCCTAGCTGAACACTGACATGTACGACTGGCCGTAACAAATAGACTGAAATTTTCATCTGCTTTTAATTTTTAACCAGGGGCTGACTGGGTGTCTAAATCGGCCTGGGCATTTCTATTTCATCCGGCCCATAAATGTTATATGATGGGCATCCAATTCTAGATCTACCTGTCCTCAAAATCATTATGTTAATGTATCGATAGCTGTACACATGCGTACAGTGTATACGTCACTTAGAAGGCCCTTTTTGTAAGAGAATATTATAAAACCTTTAACAATTTTATACGTGCTGTCCATGTGGCCCTTATCTTATGAAATATAGACGTGATTTCAAAGGAAGCAAAAAGATGATTACTGTGGTCCTACCGGCCCATTGGGGTACCGACCCACCGGGCATGTGCCCCGTTTTACTTTTTCAGACCATTTAGTCTCAAAATAGGTTTAAGGAAATTCACTATTTAAAATAATTTGAGTGTGTGTGTTCGTGATTGCGTGTAAGAGAGCGTGATGAAATAGGCAAACGCTAGGCGTGGAGAAGGATATTTCGAAATTATGTTAAGTTATTTAAATGAGAGTGTCGTTGTTTTTGTCTTGGTTGTTGTTTTTAGAAAACTTGAAGAGCCGGTTAATAGGTTCTGTTTGACTAGTCCAAGAAGTTGTAAGATTTAAGTGCGCTCTTTGCCATTTAAGTAAGAACATTTAAGGGCCCTTAGAAAGATGAGCGAGAGAAAGACAAGTTTAATGAAAAATTGTGCAAAGTTTTAAATTGAATGGGAACTGGGAGGGAAAAAACACTTTCAATCTTTTTACCAGGTACAGTCAGAAAGACGGACAGACAGACAGACAAAATGAGTTGATATAACCTTTGTTTAAAAAAAAAAGTTAGTTTGGGGATCGAACCCATGACATTCACTTCCAACCTAGTTATCCAGCCATAAACTAGAAGCGAAATTTGATATTGAAATAAATGATTTAACGCC
The DNA here is from genome assembly GCA_021533235.1 of Biomphalaria straminea. Taxonomy (NCBI): domain Eukaryota; kingdom Metazoa; phylum Mollusca; class Gastropoda; family Planorbidae; genus Biomphalaria; species Biomphalaria straminea. The sequence continues at coordinate 37,203,045 of JADKLZ010000687.1, read as the reverse complement.
ACGTCCCAACCGTTGACCACCTTCCGCCTTTTATCTTATCTTATCTTGTAAAATGTTTTACATGTTTCGGATGTTCCTTCAGAGCTGAAGATAGTTACTTCCTAGTCCAAACCTCCCGCAAGACGACGGGGGATGGGAGCGGGCAGGGTTTGAACCCGGGACCATCGATAAATCCAAACGACAGTCCAGCGTGCAAACCGCTCGACAAGGCAGCCATCTTATATGATACAGACGTTAGTTCAAAAAAGAAGATGATTACGTCCTACACGTCATGCATTTAGCCATGCATAATGGAGAAGAAACGTTGAAAATGTAAATCTTTTAGCCCAAATAAGAGCATTAAGAACTACATTGTAAGATTATTATTACAACATGGGGGTCTAACTTGAAACTGTAACGAGTTTAGTGTGACCTTTTCGATAGTTCTAGACGCCAGGTCAAGTCAGTGCGCTGTCCAGCGTAAATAAGTTAATTTTAGAATAGCCAATCATAGAAAGGGGTTAAGGAAAAAAAAATTACACACGTCATCTTCCAGAAGGTCAAAGTTACTAAAATAGTTATCAGAGAATGTTTTATGCTTCTGGAAGATATGATTTGAAAAAGTATAAATTAAGGGAAAAGGAGTTAGTCGGGGTCCTCGCACAGTAACAGTATTTGAAGAGCAATAGTCCTCTCATAGTAGCAGTTTTATGTAAATGGTCCGTTGTTCAATTTTCTCTTTATAAAGAAATAATACTAGAAGTCTGTTATTAAGAAGTTATTTTTATAAGTGAAGTTTTATTTGATATGGAAGTAAAGATTGAAGAAGTGTTTGTTCAAGAAAGTAGAAGCTGTATTAAAGTTTGTTGAAAAAAAATGCTGAAATAGTTTTGTCTTCATTCTTATGAAGTATCAAGTCAATAATAATATCAATCCCCTGCATGTGACGATATACAGAACATAACATCATTGACACAAACCAAATACGTCACTACAACCAATAATTTGAAATCTACCATCATCTATAAACCGATTCGTACTAAGTAGAGATGTTAACATTCGGAACTCAGCACTGAAGGCGCAATGAATCTCAAACTGATGTGCATGAGAATGAAGCGAGTACCTCAGAATGTCTATTCATGTGTCGACAAAAATATCTTTATACCAAAAAAAAGGTACTAATTCAACTGAGCTAACCCCCCCCCCTTTTTTTTTCACCTCAATTGAGGAACGTTTACTGGATAGTGAAGGATAAGAGTAGACCTTTCCATTCACTAGTCTGAGCTACAGCCTCCACAGTCACATCACGTGTCTTTTCTTTAAGTTGTTCTCCAGTCAAGAAAAAAAAAATCCCACCTTTGACAATATTTACTGAAACTAATGGGAAAATAACTCTCTGTTACAGACTAAGGTCACGACGGGTGGGGGGGGGGGGGGGCACTACCAACAGACATTACTACTGCTTGGGTTACGTTACTATGTGAGGTACTTTTCTTCGTATTCATAGCTCTGCCTCTTTTTTTTCTTTATCACTCTCATTTCTTTAAATATTCCTTTCTTTCTGTTAGTCTAACGTTCTCTTCCTCTCTCTCTCTCTTTCTCTTCCTCTCTCTTTCTCTTCCTCTCTCTCTCTTTCTCTTCCTCTCTCTCTTTCTCTTCCTCTCTCTTTCTCTTTCTCTCTCTCTTTCTTTTCCCCCCTCTCTCTCTCTTTCACTCTCTTTCTCTTCCTCTCTCTCTCTTTCACCCTCTTTCTCTTCTATTAAGCGGAACACTTCGCCCGTTTAGAGTATTTAGCGGAACACTTCGCCTGTTTAGAGTATTTAGCGGAACACTTTATTTTATTTTTATATTTTTTTTTAGTGGGATTATTACACGTCGTGGTTTATTAGTTAATTATTCCAGTAGTTAGGGAAACTTAACAAGGTCAAAGACACCAAATTAAACTTCACTATTGCCAATTAAGTCAACAAAAAAATTATTTATAATTTTAACACAACCCCAACGCATGGCAGGTAATCTTCGTGCCAAATCTCCTTCATTGCCACTAATTAGTTGCCCATTTGTTTTTAAAATAACCTTTACATCATGATTCTTCCATATTTAAATTATGTTTTTGCTATAAATATAGAGCTTACATATTTTGTTTCTGCAGTTAAAAAGTGCACAGAAGTATTCATAGAGCTCTTAAAAAACAACTAGCTTATCAACACTTCATTTCAATTTGCACACGGGATACACATAAAAACTTAGCTATGCAAAGTTTTCCCGCCAATATGCTGCATCCTTAGTCTTCCAGCTTTCGGTCACCATTGTGCATTTAATTAATTACACGCGTAATAAGAAACAAGAGAGAGACTTACTTGAAGGCAGCCAACGAATAAAAAGCAGGCGAATATTATCTTTCGTCGCCCCATAACATCCATCTTCATAGACTTGGTATTCTCGTTTCTGTTTCTTTCTATGCAGGCCAGTGTATTCAACTGAAACTCAACGCCTTATGTTATATATGTCAATGTATTAGCCTGCGAAATACAAAAGACATAATTGACTTAATGGAATATTTAAGTACTTAGAGTTTACAAAGCAGTAAATGTCGGAGTTATAGCCCTTGTTTGAATACGAGGAAGACCTAAATAAAAACAAAAAACTTTGTTATTTATTGCAGACACAATTAGAATTTCTTTTTTATCTTTTCAGTAGGTAGTTGTTCTCCTACTGCATCCGAATATTACAAATTACACCTACTACAAAATATCACAACCAGAGTCAGTTCTAACCTGTTATTGGAAGTTTTAAAAAAGTATCCCATGCCTATTAAAAAGCACTCAAGAAAAAGCTGCTCACTATTGTGGTCACAATCGATGAGCGCCCTGGCTTTTATTTAAATATAGGCTACTAGTTTAGATTAAAGCGAAATGGTAGTTTTTCCTGCTGCCCAGCATGTCATGTATCCGATTAGCCCAGTCTAGAGGATTTTCAACATCAAAGCTAATAAGTAGCATACAAAGAACGTTTCCACACAAAAAAAATATAATTCCTCTTTACTAATGTTAGAGACTTTTCTCAAGTAGATTATGCCTACTAACTTTGAACATTAGTCTACCAACCCCTTATCCCCCCCCAAAAAAAAAAATAAATAATATCCTTGTTACGCCCTTGTATACATCTACTCAGGGTATAAGAGCTCCCAGATTTGAGGATTATATTTTGAAAAAAAAAAATGACTGCCAAACCAGAGTTTTCCCTGTGTGGCTAATTAGCCCATTGTTATAGCAGTTATAGCCATTTTTTGAGATCTGCGTCCACATTTTTGATGATTCCTGATCCCAAGAAAAATTTACAAGCTGAAATAAGGTATCGTTAAAAACGAAAGAAGAGTACTTGGAGTTGTCTTAACTTCGTACTTAATACCAGTATATGCTGAATTGACATAATAATCGAAGCGAAAGTTGTATGTATTGTTGTAATCTAATCTCTCGACAACGTTGAAATGATACAAATTAAAAAATAATCTTCCAATTGTCCGAAAGTGATTTTTTTTTACCACACTATACAAATAACAGTACAGTACCCCTTTCAACCATTGCTACCAATAGGTCAGACAATGTAAAGGTCAACTGTCTCTTTGCGACTGTTAAAGATGGTACCATGTGTTAGCACAAAAAATTAGCCTCTTCTTCATTATATTCAAATTGTCAAGAACTCATTTTAAAAAACACTGTAGGGCCTATATAATTCATACATAATGGGCTTTTTGTATTTTATCTAAAAGGTTTTTCGGAATATTATCTCTTCAGCCAGGGCCGGCCCTAGGTGAAGTGAATATGGTGGCACCAAATAAAAATTATGCAGTTTATTATGAACCTTTTGTACACCAACAATAACACTGGGGACAACTTTCGCGATTTCTTCTCTAAATAATTGTGAAATGACCTGCGCGAGGCCCCCACGAATCGGAAGCCTTGGAGCTGCCTAGATTGCTTATGCCTAAGGCCGGCCCTGCTTCAACCTATCCGATACTTATTTTTTTTTTTAAATAATATCAGCGGTACGAGGACAGAATAGCCGTCTGAGGTTACGTTTTTTAGTCGGAATAATCGTGGCAAGGGCCGGTCCTACAGATTGCGGGGTCCTATGCGAAACGCAATCCGCATAGGTAGGGATAAGGATAATAAGTGAAAATTAGGATTTTATATTAGAAAATAAATTCGTCTTTGCATTTTATTCATACTTTACTAAGTACAAAATCACTGGAAAATAAGCTTTACGAGCCATCTACAGTAGATAGTATGATAGTAGTATTTCAACAAAAAGCCGATAAACATTCAGATCTGCCTTTTAGATTTACTATCGACTAGCAAAATATCGCTTTTTTTAAAGAGTTCGAGATAGATTTAGATCTATATTAGTAAGCCAGTGATTATTGAAGTAAATTAAGAAATCTAACTTCTTGTTTTGGTTAAAATTCACCTTATTGTTACATTTGTATTGAATGAAAGCAGACAATACTGTTTTTTGTTTTTTTTTATTGCTAGTAGGGTTGGCGTTTCCAATATTGAATGACACCTAGAAATAACAACTTTGTTTTTAAGGAGATTTGTATCAGTTTTCAGACCTGCCACATCACCAGAAAATTCCTCAGTGGAAACTGATAAAGGGAATACGATGAATTTTGTCTCCCTTTAACGAAACTCGACCCTGGCTCCGCCAGAGAAAGAATACTCGTTCTTTTCTAACATAATAATAATCTTTATTGTTTTTTTGGTTAATATTAATAATTTACACCCAAGGCCGGTCCTAGCGATTGCCGGGCCCTATGCTAAACTGATTGCGCGGGGCCTAGTTTGTGTGGGAATATGGAGAATATGTGAAAATTAAGATTTTGTATAAGAAAAAAAAATCGACTTTCAATTTATTCATTCTTTACTAGGTTAAAAATTGCGATCTGTACTTTACGAACCTTGTAACCAATGGCATATTTATATGCCAGTGACTATAAAAGTAAAATAAAGTATTGGAACTTCCAATTAGGGTAAAAATTCGCCCGATTATTACATTTTATTACATAAAAGCTGACAATGCCTTTATTTTTATCACGCGTAGGATTAGCGTTTTCCGCAATGAATGACACCCATAAATGACAATTTTGTCTATTTTACTGGAGATTTAAAAGAGTTTTCAGGAAAATTTAATAAATTCAGAAGTTTCCATGAATTTTTCGTATATATTCTGCAATTTAATAATTACATTTTGATTGGCTCGGGGCTTATGAAAGCGCGGGGCCCACTGTGACCGCATAGGTTGCAGTGGCCTAAGACCGCCCTTTTTACACCTATAATTCGCGCGGCGCCTATGAAGGTGCGGGGCCGCATAGGTTGCAGGGACTAAGCCCGGCCCTGGTCGTGGCTTACTGAAATTTGAAACCATGGGCATGTGAATTATGTCAGTTTAAATAAGGAAGCATTCGTTTTATGACGATTGGACTAATAGTTCCAATTTTGGGGGGGCTCGCCGCAATATACATTAAGAATATCACTATCACTCAGGGCTCTTATCACAGGCTTTTAAAACAATATAACTTAAAGGGTTAAAATATTTTGAGCACTGAATGATTGTCGTAACTTTAATATTGATTCCTATGAATGTTGTATAATACATGTTGATATAAGTAATATAATATAATTTATAGTAATAGTTGTTACTGTAAAAAAAAAAAATAGAAGAGAGGCCCCGCAATTTCTTCATTATATTCAAATTGTTAGTCACCTATTTTAAAAACACTATAGGGCCTACATAATATAAAACAGACTACACCATTTATTTGAGCAATTTGATCGTGAAGGGTTGTGTAAACCGTAAACATACGTCAGTGTCTTATGTGCTTATGTTTTATTGGAAATGCAATCTCTTTAGTACTGAATACGAAAATGTTATTTATGTGCTGTGAAAAAAAAAAAAAAAATTGTATGCTAAAGTGTTAAATTCTAAAACGCTAAGAGGTGCACATAACTAAAAAGAGGCACAAAGCCCCAAAATATACAGATAAGTTAATGTATAAAATAACTGAGTCGTGATTTACCGAAATTTGAATCCATAGGCACGTGAATTAAGTCAGCGTAAGTGAATAACTCCTTTGTTGGACATGTACCATGTCAGCTTTATCGATAGTCAATGAGAAACTCTTTTATGGCCTTGTAAACGGTACAAGTATCTCCTGTTACTCGAGAGCGTTGTATAATCGTACTTTTTTTTTTCTTTTTCTCCATTTCATTATTTAATGCATTGTTCCGTGTTGAGTCAAACTTTGCTCCATTTTTTTTTAATACCCGGTCTCTGAAATGTCTTCTTAGATCTCCAAGGTTTATCGCTAGCTGATGTCTGCTGAGATCGAAGACAAGAAACTAATTGCGATAAACTAGACCAGTGATGCGCAACCTAATTAGGCCTGTGGGCCATTTTCTTTTCCGACGCTCGTGTCGCGGGCCACATGACCGAAAAAAAGGTATAAAAACGATATTAAATTACCTGAAATAATTGACCTATAGTACTTACATTAATTAATGAGATATTTGAAGTTTATATTTGTTATTACGCGTCGGAAAACGACTCCATGTCTCTACTTAAAATCAGTGTAGCTACCTTCACCCCCGACTCTTTTTCTTGGCTCTTTTTTTTGTTAATTTCCCCTTCAATCCTCCAATCTCTAGGCGTAGTTTAAGACTCTTTATTCACAGCTTAAAGCAAGAATGGCGTCATATGTGTTTTATAATGCCGTTAATATGTGTTGTTGTTTTTTTATATAGCCACACTTACAAATGAACTATATTCGCTAATTATTATTCCCACAAAAAAGTAAAGATCCTTTCACTTTTCCTGGTAGCTTCTACATTCAGAGTCTACTTGTGGTTTCTTGGGCTTTTCCATTTCATAAACGTAGAATAGTAAAGGTCATGGTACCAATTAATCAAAGAAAAAGTGAGGGCTTATCGTAGGTAAAGATACATTTTTTTACTCTTTTTTTTTCAATTTCAGGGAGGGGATTTTCTACACTTTGTGCCGACTGTTCGGCGGGCCGGATGGAACCACGTCGCGGGCCGGATCTGGCCCGCGGGCCGTATTTTGGGCATCACTGAACTAGACCAATCGTAATAGAAGGCCTGCAACGTCATAACCTGTGGATAGCTTAGACGTCACAGATCTGTACGAGGTATCGAGCTATTGGTCTGAACCGACAACACGTTGTGACGTTTAGAAGGCCTGAATAGCCCTACTGCCCTGCAACGTCAATAACCGCTGGATAGTCTAAGAGCTGAGCCGAAGGCTCTTCGAGCTCTTAGTTTGAAAAAAAAAAACCTGTCTGAATCCGTCCGAGAACAAATATCAAACAGTAAAAAAAACAACCTGCGGACCACACAGGCCTGTTTGGGAGAGACCCGAGTCAATGTCTATAAGGCATTGCTGTTTCCAATACTAATGACACTCCGACGCATGGACTAGAAGTCATGGCCGAAGGCCAAGTAGTACCGGGGGCCGCCGCCATTTTCTTTCATTATACCAAGCTAACTGTGCGGGATTCGCCATTAATGAGACGGTCCCTTGAGGAACAGCGCATGGATTTGTGACAGGGTTGTGGGAGTTCTCTTTCAACTCCGCACCGTGAAGGGGCAGACTCTCGTCCACCCGTGGGCACCTCCACGGGAGTCATGTTTGTTACCCTTTCGCCTAGCCACTTCCTCTAGTGAGCCGTTTTCACGCGAGCGCCACGATGAGGCAGAGTAACGTGCTCGCGACGTCAATAACCTGAGGGTAGTTTAGACGTCACAGATCTGTACGAGGCAACGAGCTATTGGTCTAAAATGCCCACACGTTGTGACGTAGCAGCTCAGTGTTGGGGCCTTCTATACCAAATGGTCTAGCGATAACACACTTAAAATGAAGTTTTATATAAATTGCTTTTGTATATCTCTCATGCTTACAGCATATTCAGTTTGCTATGGTCCAATCTCCTCTGTAAATCAATGGGGTATCTGGGAGAAGGTCTCAGCGCTGCCTTTAGGCGCTCAGTAAGCACAACACTGCTAGAGTCGGGGTTCAAACTCGAGCCCCATTGTTGGGTGGCCAAGCTGTAGCCAAACGGTTCGGTCCTCTCAGCCACACATTAAAGAGAATCGATCCAATGCACGACATAATTGTGTCCACATTTAGGGGGCGCGGTGGCTGAGTTGTTAAGCGCTAGGCTTCTGAACCTGAGGTCCTGGGTTCGAATCTCAGTGAAGGCTGGGTTTTTGAATTTCGGGATTTTTAGGGCGTCCCTGAGTCCAACTCAAATGGGTACCTGACTTGTGCTGGCTACATGACACCTTGCTCGTTAACCGTTGGCCATAGAAACATGATCTTAACTTCATCTGCCCCATAGATGGTAAGGTATGAAAGGGAAACTTTACTTTTTTTTAATTAGCAAATTTAATTATATAGTTTCTTCTTTAAAAAAACACATAGATTTTATGCCTAAATTTTAAAAACTTAGATTTTATGCCTAAATAAAAAAAAAATTAGATTTTATGCCTAAATAAAAAAACTTAGCTTTTATACCTAAATGCAAGTACGCAAATGTTATTCCTAAATTAAATCATGAATCACACCCGGTAGATTAAATCACTAGTTAAGTCTACTACATTTAACCACTACTTACGACTACTAGATTAAATTGCTACTTACGTCTGCGAAATTTAATGTCTACTCAAGTCTGCTAAATTTATCAGATCAACTCTCGTCTGCGAATCACTACTCTCGCCTACAGTTTCCTCATACAAACAGATTTACAACTGCTTTACAAACAGTTTCGAACTGCCTCGGTCCACGCGCGCACGCACACACACACTAAAATTGACAACGGCTCATTTCAACCAAGTTCGTCAGATTAAGCCCCAAAACAATTTACTCATGATTCACGGCATGCTTTAATGTTTCGGTCCATTGTACTCTTATTGAAAAAAAAAAGATAAAATCTACTGAAAGCACTACTTGAAAGTGTAGCAACACAAAAACATCCGCCTACAAAATGTCTTCTCACACACAAACAGCGCGCATACAAAAACACATGAACACATATGAGATAATCCATGCAAACACTATCAGAGTGTCTTCACTTATATGAAATTATTTTTACTTTTTAGAACTATTTATCTACCAAAACATCATAATCATTCAATTTATCAATATTTTTATTGTTACCGATACGTATTAGAGCCCCATAACGTAAGATTTCCTTGAGAATGTTATTTTTTAAAATCCACCATGCTAACAATTATCTAAAAAAATACTTTAGAAAAAAATAACAAGACTTAAATAAGGGAAAGAACTGCACATTTACAGCCATATATCTAAATACTGTAAGGTTTATTTCCATTTTCCTCATTCAAACATAAATAATTATTTTGCACTAATTAATTAAAATCTTGTTTTTTGTATTTATTCATTTTTTGTTAGAAAAAAAAAATATAGCTTCTATATAGCGCTACTTTCATGCTTAGCCTCTCGACCACGCTTCCCGCCTTACCAGTGCCGTAGCTAGAAATTTTCCATCGTTTGGGGGCCCGGGGGGACTGACGCCCTAGGGACTTCCACGTTTTTGCGTATTACTTAATTTTTAATGTAAAAAACACTCATTTGAGGGCCCTCCTCAAGTGGGGGACCCGGAGGGATTCTCAAATTCTCCCCCCCCCCCCCCCCCCCCACCCTAGCTACGCCACTGCGCCTTACTGACCTGTGATGTTGCAACGAGCGATTGGTCTAAACAGCCCACAGGCTGTGACGTTGCATGTCAGTGCTGAGACCTTCCTTTACGGATGGTCTCGTTTGAACTAGGTGTAATCGTAAAGGCAGTCCGAACCGTTTGTCACAGGGCCAGGCTTCAAACCATCTTAAAACCAAGGAACGTATTAATGACGTTAGTTTGTTATTTAATAACAGACGTTCCTGCCAGAGGATAATTACGTCCTATGCGTATTCATGTGTCAATCTGGTAGTACATGTCTCAGATAAGATAAGATAAACTTTTATTGACCCAATCAAATGGAAATTCAATTTGACTATAATTGGCAACCTCAGCGTAACTGCCCTGCCCCAAGTGGCGCCAGGGTGGAAACTGTCGTGAGAGGGGTCGGCTAGGCCAAATGGTAGCACAAGAAGGCGCCCGTGGGAGTGCGTAAGAGGGTGCGAGAGCATCCTCATTGCACTGTGCGCGGGTGTAAGAGCGATCTGTCAACGTCCAGGCGCCGTCCTTCAAGGGGCCGTTTCATAAATGGCGTGTCCCGCAATGTTAGCCTGGTAGATCAAAGGAAAATGACGGGGGCCCCGGTGTACGTGGCCGGAGGCCCCGTCTCTAGTCCGTAGTCCGGAGTGCTCGAGTCCGGACATCTCGTGCCACCTCCAGACTGAACGCTGCTTTTACACAATGACAATTTCTAATGGTCGTGCATGTTGGTAGGCCTACTAGGGAAGAAGGAGTATTTCTACGAATATTTCCTAGCATATGGAATAGGAAATGTATCTTTATCATTGTGTCTCTTTGTCTATACTATTAGGTTGTTAGTTGTTGTTGTGGTTTTTTAATAATTTTTTTGTGTTGTAAATAGTGCTCTAGTGTTTATGCATATTTGTTACTTTACTTTGAAGTCTTCTTTACTGAAGCGTCTCTTAATAATAAATCAGAGCATAGAATGGGTTGCCTAAGTCAGCCAGGAAAATCAATGACTTGGCAAATTTTAAGTCATTGATTAACATGCAAGATTAAATTGACCTAGGAACATGAGTAGGACGTTATATTCTTCTTCTTCTTTTTTTATGTAACGTCTGTATGTTATAAGATAAAATAACATAAGGTAGGGCCCAGGTAGGCCAACACTAAATGGGGTAACCCTTTAAGTTCTAAGTTAAAAGCCTGTGACAAGAGACATGGCGGATTAATGTTAATTGCGCCCCCCCCCCACACTGCGGGGTGCGGGGCCCAATTGGGGCAATCGGTCAAATCAGTCTAAGACATACATATTTCTAGACCTCATTAGCATATTTGGATCCTATCACTATAAGCCCTCATCCTATTACACTGCCTACTGGAAGAAAAAAAATGTCAAAATATTTTTCTTACTGAACAAGGGAGTCAATGCAAGCGAAATGTCAAAATATAATTTCTAGTAAACAAGGGGAGTGAATGCATGTGACGTGACTGTATTTGTATGAACTTTGACATCAATTATTCCACGTGATATGTTGGCCAAAAGTGATGACGAATGGAACAAAAGAGGAATCATGGGAAATCTTCGCTTGGGGTGAAGCATGCGCGCTAGAATTTTCTAATTAACCTTTAGGTCATTTCATTAGATGTTGAAATCTAGTTTCGAAAAAAAAAGAACACAAGTCATGTGAAAAAGTTATTAATAGAATCCAATTATAATTGACTTTAATAATGAGGCGAGTGACAGACATTTGAAAGAAGGATATTTATGTATGACAAAGTTTGACAAACAAATACGACATTAGAAAAACAATGTGTGGCCAATTCTGATATGAATTGTCAAGAAAGGGGGTGGGGTCATTTTTGTAAATAGATATTTTAAAAGTAATGAATTTTAAAAGTAACGAATCTTTAAAATCTTCGGAATAAAAAGTATAATTTGTAATATGTTTGAAAATATTGTGATTTGACTAACACGTTAAGTATTTCTTGTTGTTTTTTTTTTAACTTTTTTCGAGGCTTGCAAAGGCCTTCCTTCAGGAAACAATACCAGGAAAAGAAGAAGAGGCGGACAGAGAAAGCGATGTGAAGACGCAATAAAAATAAAGTAGCAATTAGGTCTATATATAAATCACTGAACCATAATCTTCAAATAAAAAAATGTATATTTTAAAATACTCAGAAAGACACAAAGATAAATGCATATCTCCCGCTTCGTATGCTAGGACAAATTTGTACAAATGATCCTTCTTCCCCAGTGCTATTGGAGCATGGAATGGGTTGCCTGTGCCAGCCAGGAACACCAATGACTTAGCAGAATTTAGATTATGCATGACGCGTAGAACGTACTCATCTTTTTTGAAGTAGCGTTTGTATTATATAAGATTAAATAATGGACGGGCCTGCCAAGGAAAGAGGCTCTACCAAGGAATAAGACAGCGACGAATGGAGAAAGACAGTTGACAAATCTTGTGTGGTGCCCCCAAAGGTTCAACAGACTAAAAAACGTTAATCCAAGTCCTTTTTCTTTGGTTAAAATTTCATTAAATGACATCGCTTCCTCTGTATTCCTATTCTTCTTCCTGGTACTGTTCCCTGAAGGAAGGTCTTGGCGAGCCCTGTGGACCTTGTGATGTGGCCATAGAGTTAGAGTTTACATTTTTGTTGTTGTTGTTTTTTTACAGTGGTTAGAAGTGGTTATTATCTGTTCTTTTTTGAGAAGGTACGTACCGGTACGGCGTACCGGCACCTATTTTAATGCGGGTAAAAATAACAACTCTTCTTGTATATTAACGTTTATTATTAATTTATTAGTAGTTAAAAGTTAGGCAATCCACCACTGAGTACCGGCTTCTATTTCTTTACAAAAAAAAAAAGCACTGGTTATTATAAGTACAAAATGATTCTATCTATGAGTATTGGGATTTATTATTAAATGAGTTTACCCAGTCCTAGCTGTAATCTCCATCTATTGCTACCTCTGGCTGTCTGGTCCAGTGGTGTACACTCTGGACACAACACTCTGGACACAGACACAACACTCTGGACAC
>JADKLZ010000687.1:37138709-37158692 GCA_021533235.1 Biomphalaria straminea | reverse complement strand
AAAGCAAACCGTTTAATTTATAAAATTTATTATGCAAGCGATTTTTTAATAACAAAACACCAATTCTAAAACAGTTACGTAAATGTAAGGGAGGAAATGTTACTATAAGAGATGCTCTTACCATATGGATATAACGCAAATTTTTTTAAATGAACTTTTAGCAGCGACTTTCGTGTACTAGCGTAAAGCCCGGAAATGACATGATTCTAAACTAATTTCTTAATTTTTTTTAAAAATCAGATTTTAAAAAAAAATTGTTCAGTGCCCCCATTAGAATGTAAGAAGCATATTTTTGTGCGTTTTGTCTGTTTGGTCTGTCCGTCACGGTTAGATAAAAAAATACTAAAGGCTTTTGAAAATATAATTTAACCTTTACTGTTCTTTCAGAAATATTGCGATAGTTTAAGGATGGGAGCATACAGGAATTGAGCCAGGGACCAACGATAGATCCGAACTAAAGTCTAGTGCGCAAACATCAAGATAAGGCAGGTTTATACCCTTCTCGCCATCCTCCGTCCTCCAGCGAGAAGTTAATTATTTTCAACTTAGAAGGAACATCCGAAACATCTTGCGAATAGGGGAATCTAACAGGGATCCGACTCTGACGGGGGCCGCCTCTGAGTTTGTGTATCACACAAACTCTCTTTGTAATCTTGTTTTAGGATACGCCTTTCGTTATTTAGAGTCATAATATTATCTTATCATGTCTTATAAAATACAGACGTTACTTCAAAAGAGAAGATGATTACGTCCTAGGCCTGTCCATCTAGTAATGCCTGTTAATCAAGGATTTCAACTCTGCGAAGTCATTGGTTTTTCTTGTTGTACGAATTATACCTTAAACATGGCAAAGGATAGAGAGGAATGGAGAATGACGGTCTACGAGTCTTGCTCGGCGCCCCAACGGTCCACCAGACTAAGGGATAGGTAACAGGTAACCTGGACATAGTCAAAACATTAATGAATAAAAAAAAATACCAATTAGTCATTTAGTTATTGGTAAGAAATTTATTTGTTTGATACCAACAAAGGAAATTAATCCTTTAGAACTCGCAGGTATGGCTAAATATGTAAGTTTCCTGATTGTTTCATCAATATGGGGATTCCACGACGGTTTTTTATTTATTATAACACCTTGGTGTTTTGCGTTTTTAGTCTGTGTTACTGGTCTTGACTCAATACACGATTATTATTATAACCCAGGTTGATAATTAGTTGACTCCCAGAACTACTTCGGTATTTAAAAAAAAGGAGGCGCAATTTTCTATATGAGATCATGCATCGACTTCAAGGCCAGCTGCTGATTAATTAGTTTCGCAACCTTTGTTACGGTGACCTATGACCTATATAGACAGATTCTGACAAAACCTGCCATTGTGTGCTAAGGTAGTTTCCGGCATTAGTCAATTTTAGTCTTTAACGACGAGTTTTAGGATTTGCGTTTCGTTATTTAAAGTCCTAATATTATCTTATCTTATCATGTCTTATAAAATACAGACGTTACTTCAAAAGAGAAGATGATTGCGTCCTAGGCGTGTCAGTCTAGTAATGCCTGTCAATCAAGGATTTAAATTCTGCGAAGTCATTTGTTTTTCTGGTACCAATTTCTACATTATCTTATCTTAACTGATCTTATATAATACAGACGTTTCTTCAAAAAACTAGTATTATATAGAACAAGGAATGTGCCTTTGTTTTTTTCTTTCTGAGTATTTTGTTTCACTTGAAGATTATGGTTCAGTGTTTTATGTATGATTGCTACTTTACTTTAACGTCTTCTATCCTGAAGACTTTCTACATTTAGTGATTTTACTAAAGGTGTTGCTCTAGTCAATATTCGTTTGTTATGAATTTCTATATTGTGTCTGTTCCAGTTTCTTAGTGTTTTCTTCATTATGATTATTACTATAAATGAACGCGATGGACAAAAGTATAAAGTGTATTAAAAACTACTTCAGAAGTGTTTGAAATCCGAGATTAGCATTTTTTTCTGTTCTATGTATCCGTTCGGAGCACTGACATGTATATCTGTATATCTCAAAAGTTACAGTTTATGAAACATTAAGCCTGCGAGGAGATACAATCTGACATTAACACTGACCTATATTGACGTGTCAGAATATGACTCACGCACCGGTGCAGTCACAAGACCATGTCATTTGTCTCTGCCTTTCCTCTTTAATTTTTTGTTGACCTCCCCCCCCTCTCCATTTTTTTTCAGTTTCTGACTAGCAGACTCTTAGCCGTCTTTTGTTTTCGTCCAATGGATTTTCTGATTAAGTTTTTTAAAAAACTTATCGTCTGCTAAGGTAAAAAAAAAAAAGCTATTTATCTACGTGTTACTGATTTATTACGTATGTATAGCGCTCTTTCTTGCTATAGGATTTTCAGTGCCCTTTGGTCAGATCTCTTCTGTGGATGTGTGGGTGAATCATTAGACGCTGATTAAATACAACTCATGTACCGTCGGGATTCAAACTCAAATCCCTCCCCACACATACTTTGTACTAGGTAGTTTGTTTTTTTTGCCACTCGGTTAATTAATCCTAAAATGTGCTAAAACTAAACATTACGATCTATACGTTTTCTGTTTCTGTGGCCCACGGTTAACAAGGGTGTCATGTACGACGTCCACGCTAAAAATCCCGAAATTGAGAAACCCAAATGTTCGCCAGGATTCAAACCCCGGGCCCCTGGGTTCGGAAACAAAGCACCTTAACACTCAGCCATCGCGGCTCACGTAAACTAGAGCTAGTATAAAAATTTTTGAGGTTCAAAGCAAAATGGTTTTCAAAAGTGAAGAGGGTCATAATGAAAAATAAATCTACTTATTTCTTTACTTCAACAATGTTGAGATAACACACATTTTTATATAATGTTTATGTTACGGAAGTTTCTTAAGGATTGAATAAAGATTATGTTATTATAAATATATCATAGAACTCCCGGAAGACGGCTAGGGATGGCGCCGGGCACGGTTCGAACCAGAGATAATAGAGCGCTTACCAACCAGTGTTAGAACTTTATTTAGTTTGCAGCATTGAAGAGGGTTTCCTTCCCTAACTCCGTAGAAGGACTGTTTTCTTTCTGCACCACATTTCTCTCTCTCCCTCTCTCTCTCTCTCTCTCTCTCTCTCTCTCTCTCTCTCTCTCTTTAGAGGATATAGCATTACGTATCTTTATTCTCAATGACAGTTTTCAGGAGCTTTGACAGAAAGTTGATTGCACTAAACAAGGAAACTAATTGGGAATACCGACAGCGCTTAGAAAGAAAACGGGAACTAATTGTAATGTGATGCGTACATCGAAAGGTGAATTGATTAATGGCCCGTTGTGTACATACCACTTGAATCTCCGTGTACACTTCCTGTACAATAAAGGGGCTGATTTTATAATTCCTCTAGTCAGGTTGCACATTCTTATCGTGTCTTATAGATTGCAGACGTAACTTCAAAAAAAAGATAAAATTACGCCTTACGCATTTCAGGTGTCAATCTAGTTATGCATGTTAATCAAAGACCTAAACGTTTCTAATTCGTTGGTTTTCCTGGCTGATTCAGGCAACCTATTCCATTCTCTAATGGCACAAGGGAAGAAGGAGCATTTGTACGGATTCGTTATTGCGTATGGAATAAGACATGTGCCTTTATCTCTAGAGTATTTCGTTAAGGTTTTTTTTTGTAAGTTATGACCAATCATCAGCGATATCGTCAAAAACCTAAAACATGGGTAGACACGGGTGTCGAAAACGGCTTTTATGATTTTCCAAGTTTGTTTTCTTTGGGAAAAGAAATTCTAGCTTTTTGACTACACTGGTAAAACTAGTTTGACCATTTTGATTTTTCAAAATCTAAATAAAAATTTATTTAAATTCAGCTATAGAACTAGAAAATCTTTATCTTGAACATAATACACCTCAGAGTTTTTCCGCATGTAGGCCCTATTTTTTTTTTTGAATGTTCATTAACATTATAGGCTAAATTATGAAGTCTAGTCATAAGATTTATACATTCGCTTAGTCAGGTTTTTTCTTGAGAGAAGGTAGAATGGGGCAGCATAAAAATAATATATTTTTTTTAAAGTCTAACATTCATTAGTTGTCAAGCGCTAATTAATCGCGCGCGACATAAGTTATATATAGGAGACATTGTCTTTTTTTTTTTATACAAAGCTAACATCAGCCAATTCTTTTTTCTGGTAAAAAGTTTGTACACGTTATTTCTCCCACACCCAATATCAGATCACGTTGAAATTCAGTACACTTGTTTTTTTGTACGTGACAAAACAAGAATAATAATAAAAACAAAAAAATTAGTTAATTAACAAGGGAAAGAAATCGTGCTTATACCATAAGTTAAATTAGTCCCCTTGGGACTATTTCAAGTAGTACCCGGTACAACTTTGTTTTTATCCCACTTTCCCAACTAATCCTTACAAGTGATAGGACTGTTGTCACAGTGCATTAAGAAAGCTAAGAGGATAAAATTGCGCAAAACAAAAACAAAACAAATAATATTGTAATAATTTAAGGGAGTCAACGCAACGATATACAGCTGTTTGTTTCCATGGGGGACATCACAAATGCAAAATTACGTCTGCCTTGAACACAGCCTCTTCATCAATTCTAGACTTGGGCGGAAATTCGTTCTTCTCTTCAATGTCAACATCCTTCTTAGACTAGTCTCTAACAGTGCGCACCTTCTGTACTATGTTTAATGGCGGTGTGCATGGTAAGGTTATAACAATATTTATAGAAACATTTAGTGAAGCTATTTCTCATTGCACTGATTTATCATTGTTAGTCAAGATCTAGATCTATTACAAATGAAAGTACATACATTGTCAGCTGATATAATTAGGCCTACACTTTAAAGATTTTTAGTACCTTTTTTGTGTGTTGTTTTGGTGTATTTTTTATTTTTTTTTTTCTCATGTCTAGTTATTCTCGGTTTTTTTACATTTCTATCTCAAGACTACAATGTAGGTCTAAATTGACATAAGACTATAGTAGGCTAAGTCCTACCTGAACAATACAAGATTAACCTGATCAAATTGAAACTATTAGTTGATAAAAATCTCTTCAGTCTGTTTGACTGAGATGTTTGATGCAGTGGATGTTTTGTTTTTTTATTAATATTATCATAAGAACAGAGGCGTCGCATATTAGGTACCCGGGTTGGGGCAAGGGGTTCTCATTATTGGAAAATCGCTAATTACGAAAGCAAGAATTTTTGTTGTGCATTGTTTTTGGTTTAGAAGTTTTTGATGTTTCTTCAGAATTGAAGAGTATGACATCATAGCCCAAACATCTCAAGGAAGTTGGTGGTGTGGCAGCAAGTAGTGTTCGAACCCGTATCCCAGATGCGGACCGGAAGTCATAATCGGCCTTGCATTGCCATATAATCCGGCCCCCAGAATTTTGCGCCATATGAATGACATTAATACCTGCTCTCATGTGTAGACCTAAATGTTAATAATTCACCGAAAAGTGAATCATGACTGTTCAGGCAAACCGCACTTCAACTCCCATATCCAACAATTCCTAATTTAATTCTCTTATCTACACTAACAAAAAATCATGAGCAACTTCTCTAACAACTTGAAAGCATGTCCTGATGTCTTCATGTTGTTATTTTTTTCTCTATTTCGCGCACATGTTACATTTTGTGTAATTAATTGTAAGTAGGTCTAATTTGACAGCGGAGTGGTTAGTTCAAAAGATCTATTCAAACAATAGATAGGCTAACAATATGAGATCATATTTCAGTAATACTTCTTTTTTTATGTCTAGGATTTATTCGTGTATCAAATTCAATCACTTTATTGATTCACGACATCAGATATGGGCTTAAATATTTATGTCCTCCAGAAGTATTGGGTTAACACAAATAATACCTTTATGGATTCATATTTCAGTAAAAATTGTGTTACATGCCTTCTTAAATATTACCGAATCTTTAACAATATGATCTTGAACAATATGACCTGATCTTATTAAGTACGGACGTAAAAGAAGATGATAACGTCCTACTCGAGTTCCTAGGTCAATCTAGTCATGCATGTTAAACAATCACCTAAATTCTGCCAAGTCATTGGTTTTCCTGGCTGACTCAAGCAGCCCATTCCATGCTCTAATAGTACAATAAGATCTTAAAAATATGATCTTTAAAAGTATGATCTTTCAAAATTTGATCTTTAACACTATGATCTTTAACTATGTGATCTTGAGATATGTGATCTTTATGTGATCTTAAACATTGTGTTCTTTAACAGTGTATTCTTTAACAGTTTGATCTTAAACAATGCGATTTTTAACAGTGTAATATGGCCGTACTGCCATTCCAATCTGTCTTGCCCACTAGGCATTTGCCCTATAATGTCCAGTCCGCCCCAGCCGTGACCATCAATACGAAAGTCTGAGCGCATAGCATACAACAACGATGTCAGAAATATGTAGGCTACATTGCTACATTATACTTTAAAGATTAATGTGTATGTAGTCGTCTATGTTGGATTTGTTGTGATATTTGCATTTTAAAACCCCGTATTCATTTTTGAATTACTGCAGGATGAACTTTAAATAATAACTTGATTGGCGTGATGTCCCTCTAATTGTCATTTACAAGTAGAAACTCGTACCAGTTTACTATGGTACAAATATGCGATATATATGTTAGTGTTGAGCTCCTTTTAGGACACTGAGATTATAGACTCGAGTGATCCGTGAGAGAGAGGACAAAGAGAAGATGAAGAAAGAAGAGAAACAACAGGGAGACATAGAGAAAAAAAATAGACGAGAGAGAAGAAAGAGAGACACAAGAGAGAGACAAGGGGAAAAAAGAGACGAGAAAAAAGAGAGAAACAAGCGTGGGAGAAAAAGAGAGTCAGACAAGAGAGAGAGAAGAGAGAAAGAGTGACAGGAAAGAAAAAGAGAGATAAGAGAGAGAGAGAGAGAGAGATAAGAGATAGAAAACAGAGAAGAGAGAGAAGAAAGAGAAACGAGAGAAAAATAAGAGAGAGGCAAGAGAAAAAGAGAGAAGAGATAAAAAGGGAGAGAAGAGAGAGAAAAGAGAGAAGAAAGAGACAACAAAGAGCTGTAAAAGAGTGCGAAGAGAGAGGTAGAGAGAGAGAGTAGATAATAACGGGAAAGAAGAGAAAAGAAAGATAGAAAACAAAGAGAAACAAGATAGAGATAAAGAGAAAAGGATAGAGAGAGAAAGAGATAGAGAAAGGAGTAGAATGAAAAGAATTAGAGAGAGAGATTTGAGTTGCATAGTTTTAAGATCTATATTAGTAACCAAGTAGGTCTGCTTTGCTGGGTAAAACAGTGCGCTAAACGAACTGTTCAGCCGATCTCTCCCTAAAATACTCCAGCAATCTTATCAATAAATAAATCTTTTATCAAAACGTATGTGCTGCTTTGCCAGCTTACCGAGCTCGTTCCATTAAAAATGATATATTTTGCACTTCATGAATCCGTGGCATTTTACGTCTCTAGAGACGATCTTTTCCCCTTGCAAGCAAGAGATGGAGTGACCTCTCCATTGCTGGGGGAAAGCCTGGGCGGTAAATTTGCGAATGCTGGGCTGCCCACACGTCAGCACACGCCTCTCTTCCATACTGACCGGGTCCAAAGGGATGGCAAGCCATCACAATTTGGGGACAGGTGGCTGCAGGAGTTTGCCAAAGGGCAGTAGTCTTACTACTGTCCCCCCGCCTACGGGGCTCCAGGACCGGATTTTCTGTTAGGGTTTACTCCCTTAGCCTTAGACCTTACTGGGACACACACAAGGCAGTTAGCTATAGCTAGGGGTTTGGTTTGTGGGCAGCAGGGCGTGTCCGCACGCCGACGGGCCATGCCTGCCTCACATCTTGGGGCCAAACCTCCTCCGAGACCCTTGCAGTTTAGCCTGAGACTTCGCAGCCTCAGTTTCCATCTGCCACCACGAGGAGGTACTGCATAGGACTTGCTGTGTAGAGGCTATGTACTGGCAAGGGAGACTTACAAAATTGCTCCCCTTTCACATATGCTAGCCAGCGGTGGCAACAAGATTGTTACCACACTAGACGCATCACACAGCCTTTGGACAGCACTTCATGAATGATGAAGGGAAAACAAAACAAAATGACGTTCTCATAACACTTTTAACAAGGGAGATAATGTTTCTGTGGCTTCATATTAAAAGCATCAAATTAAGATTTGTATTTTTAAAGTCATTGCATACATAACATTTTGTTTTTAATGAAAAAAATCGTCACTGTTTACGTATATGGGAAAAAAATTACGAACAATTAACAACTAAATTGACTTTTTTGGGGAAGTTTTATCCGGCATAACAGTATAGACCTATAAATCAGTGTTGGTGGCACCATACTGAGATACTGGAAATACGTCACATTCATGGTGTATAGCGAATACCTCCGTTAATGGAAGAAAAGTACACAAACTCTATCTCTCTCTCTCTCTCTCTCTCTCTTTCACACACACACACACACACACACATCCACGTTTCCTTCATTGGACACCTAAGATAATTACCTTGACTTTCCTATATTTCATAAGCATTAAAAAAAAATTACTGGTACTTGCAAAAAAAAAATGGCTCTGTGTATTCCCGATTTTACTCATTGGCCCATGCATAATTCAAGGGCCACGTAATCTACTAGAAGGGAAATCACCCAGCTTTTATACATTTAACCATAGTTCCATGATTTAACCATGGAACTATACTAATGGAACTACGACTTCGAAACAGGTCTTTGCGCATCCTGTCTGCGCATCCTGTACAATGTTTAAAAAAAAATTACAGAGACAAAGAAGGATTTTAGGGCATCGAACGCGCGCGATTTACCCGTGTTGATTAGAAAATGTTGTTTAGCTTTTTATAAACAGATTATAAAAAACTTTATCCATTTTCCGACAATCTGTTATAATAGATATATTTTATTAAAGTAAGAGATAATCACAAAATATATTTATTTTGTATCATCCTACTCAAAATTATATGTTCTCAGGGATTCCAATGTTGGGTTTTTTCTACTAGGTATGGTGCAGTTTCATATGCTACTTGCAAATGAGCATACCGTTCCGCATTAAGCGGAACCGTCCCGCTAAAACATAAAAAAAACACACACATGTTACGGCATTCCTCATTGGCTCTTTTATTGTGTCCCGCAAAGTCCCAATTCCGACAAAAAAAATCGTCATTATTTTTAAATTAGAATATAGATCCAGATTTACTGCCTATTTGATCTTTTAGGTCTAGATGTAGATTCAAGTTGTAGTCTTGATTTAAATCTTGATCTAGATCTATCTATATATTTAAATCTATACTAGATCAGATTTACATCTAAATCTACACGATATCTAGTAGGCCTAACTAGTAGATTTAGCCTTAATGTAGATATTAGATTATTATCTAGATTTAGATTATATTTATAAAATAATATAGAGTAGATATATAGTCGTAAAGTGTCTCTTATATAAGAGGCTAAAGCTTATATTTTACATCTCAAGTATATTTTAAATTATTGTACGTCTTGATTGAAATTTAAGATCTATTTCTTAAATTTGTAATGCAGATATAGATTCTAGATCTATAATGACAACAAGATCCATGTAGGCTTATAAGTTTATAAGTTATAAGTATATGAGTATGTGTAAGTTTATTTTTTCTAATTTTAAAAAAGGTAGGTTTTTAAACGTGAATGAAAATTACAATGGCATAAGATCTAGAGCAAGGTTCGTCCCATTAAGATATATATATATATATAATTGAATGTAAGAAGTATGTATGTAACTATGTATGTATGTCTTTGTTAGAAATAAAAAACAAGTTAACCAATGTTGATGAAACTTATGATAAATACTCCTTAGATACTAGCGGTAAACCTAAAATATGTTAAGTAGTACTACCATAAAGTGAAGATCCTAAAAATAATATATAAAAAAATTACTAAACTCTGTAGACACAATATTACATGTAGCCCAAATGGTCCGCTTGACATCGATAGCTCCATTCATAATCCCGCCCGCAGCTTACTTGAGCAGCACGGAGATACAAATCAAATAAGATTGAAGGCCCCCCCCCCCCCCCCAAAAAAAAAAACTGAAAGAACTTGACAACTCCGGGCTCCAAAATAACGTAAAAGTTTAATGTCAATAAAGAACAGCCAATATAGTACAATTGGCAACACGTATCACAGACTGTACAATTATCTCTCCGATAGCACCGTATCGCCGTATCAACTCTTGCACTAGTCTCTCCGTCTCGTTCCGGGCTTGCACTGGGTTCAACAGTTCAGGACTGACTTCACACACTCGGGCTCGATGTGCCGGACTCGATCATAGATCAAGATCAAGACGCCAGCCGTCTCAACTGTACTTGACAGTACTCCGCACTAAACCGTCGTAATGCTCCGTACAGAACCACACCGCTGAACTGTGCTGTAGCTGACCGTGCTCTAGACCTTCTGTCGTGAACCCCTTTCTGAAACCCTTTTCTGGACCCCTTGACTGCGACACCTCCGCTCTTTATATAGGGTCCCTGCTGGCCTTCTCGGACAGGACAGAACGCTCCTCGACATTTCTAGGTGGTCAGATGACTATAATTCTCGTGACGCTACTGAGCTCTGTTCAATACGCCAACTCTTCGCGAACCGACTCGTCTCGGCTGGCCGTCGTAACTCGTCACGCTTGACCGCTCGTCTGGCCTGGGGCGATTTGCGTCGGCTGACTACACACACCGCTACTCCCCCGTCTGTGCCGCCACCAGGTTTATAACAGTATTATTGAATCTGTTAGCCATTAATAAACTACTTTAGATAATACAAAAATTATGACACCTTTCTCTAGATTAGTAATTATCACATCGTTCGCATCTTTTTGATTGACCAAGGCTTTATATACTCACTCTAATCTTCAAAAAGATAACTTTTTTAGTTTTAGAAGTGAACGTACAAAATATAAACTATCCATTTGTTCATTTGTTCTCAAACGGGCGTTTCAATTTTTTTTTAGAACTACAGATCACTGTAGTAGTAAGTCTTTATTTAAGTCTTTATTTAAGATTGTGTTAAGAAAAAAACTTTTATATTACTATAACAGGTCCATTTTTTATAAAATTATGTTATTGCAACTATTAAGGAATATTTCAAGTAGATAAGTAGATCTACATATATCGGTATAATCTATTATGTTAATTAATTACGCTATATTTAAAAGTACATAAGCACACACACTCTTTGCCCAAGTATTTTCTAGATCTAGTACGATGAATTAAAATATGTATAACAAAAATAAAAAAAAAGATTCTGAAAAAATCTTGAAGAAACTTGCCACGAATATAAGAAAACAAATTCATAATTCAAAACCCGAAAAAGCCGGGTAAAACCGCTAGTTGTAAATACTACTGCAAAAAAAATCTGGCAATCTGGGTATATTTAAAACTAGAATATAGATTTAGGCATTTTCGTTATCGAATATTGATCTACGGTGTTTACAATCAATCTAGATGCCTTTTCTACACTGTCGTAATATATAAACGAAGTAATAATGAAACCGATAATAGATTTAGATCACAAAAACGTATAGACAAGCACTATGTTTTCACTAGAAATAGATTGTGTTTTCTAGATATAGCGCTAGATCTAGTATTACTTTAGATTACGGCATTTTACTTCGTTTGTAAACACTGTAGATCTATTTCCGTTATGGAAAATGTCTAGATCTAAATTTCTAGTTTTAAATATACCCAGATAAAAATTATTTTATTGACATGGTTTTTAGCATCCTATATTAGATCTATTCCAGGCTCATAAATATCTTCTGCAAA
The DNA here is from genome assembly GCA_021533235.1 of Biomphalaria straminea. Lineage (NCBI taxonomy): Eukaryota > Metazoa > Mollusca > Gastropoda > Planorbidae > Biomphalaria > Biomphalaria straminea. The sequence continues at coordinate 37,146,858 of JADKLZ010000687.1, read as the reverse complement.
CAAGCATACTAGATTTGATAGGCTATCTGTACATTAATTAGGTTGATTTCATTAAATTATTTTTAAATATTGTCTATAATTAAAATGTCTCTAATATCGTAATGATATAGATTGTTGAGCTCGACTTTTATAAACATTGCTAAATATATAATAGCATCATTAGATATATAGATCTAGGTCTAACTCTCTAAATATAGGCCTACCGTCTCTGAATAAGTCTACTATCAATAGACCTAATAGGCTTACTGTTTTTTTTTTCTTCATAATTTAGATTTTTAAGAAAAATCTCTTAATACTATAGGTATATAGATTATAGTTCAAAAAAATTAATAAAAGTGGTCCTTTCTATCGATCGCACGTTTATTAACTTTGCTTGCATTAGACCTACATGAAGGCCTACGTTTCTTTTTTATTACTGTTGACTGTTTTTATGCAAATATGAATTTAACTAATAAGAGATAGAAATTACATTCTTATGGATTTTTTTAAAAATGTAGGCTATAGGCCTATAAGTTGGCCCACATGCATCAGTAGCGCATAAAAAAATTACCCAGATCTAGTAGAAAATACCTAACATGAAAATTACTAAACGAACGGCAACTTCAAAACAGAAGCATCGACTTTAGAGTGAATTTGACGCCAGGGATGATTAAAAATAAAATAATTTTGTGATAATCTCTTACTCTAATAAATTATATTTACTATAACAAATTGTCTGAAAATGGATAAAGTTTTTATCGATCTGTTTATAAAAAGCCAAAAAACATTTTCTAAGCAACACGGGTAAATTGCGCGCGTTCGAGGCGTAAGATCCTTCTTTATTTCAATCATTTTATTTTTTAGGCATTGCAGGATGCGCGAGACATGCGCAAAGAACCTGTTTTCTATACGGCTTTGTAAAAAAACTCGGAGTCGTAGTTCCATTAGTATAGTTCCATGATTTAACCAAATGCATATGTGTTAGGAAGGCTCTCCTACACTGTAATTTTTTAACAAAATAAATAAAACAAGAAGAAAGCCGTATGTAGATAGTAAACCAGTGTTTATCTAACTGTTACCGGTGGCAGCCCCTTTGACAAAAATAATTCCTTCGCCCACCCCCTCAGCTGGGTGAGTCCAATCATTTTAGGAGTAACGTTGAAGTCTCCTGCGGTGAGAGAGGCGCGGTGGCTGAGCTGTAAAGCGCTTAGCTTCTGAATCGGGGTCCCGGGTTCGAAACCTTTTTATTTCGGGATCTTTGGGCGCCTTTGGGTCCACCCAGCTCTAATGAGTACATGACACTAGTTGGGGAAAGTAAAGGCGGATGGTCGTTGTGATGGCCACATGACACCCTCGTTAACCGTAGGCCACAGAATCAGAAGACCAGTACATCATCTGCCCTATAGACCACTAGGCCTTGAGAAGTGGGGAGGACTTTGGAATAAAAATTTAGGTAGACCCCCTAATGAATTTTAAAAGCTAGTTCGTTTTTTGTAGGCTTGTTTTTTTTTTTTTTTCTTTTCTTGGAAATAGTGTTTCGTAGAAAATTTCCAAGGTTAGTCGTACGTGAAGATCCAGAGTTGGTCTGATTGCCAGAGACACATAAAATTGGAAGCATAATTATTATTAACAACAAACCTTACGGAACCTTAATATCTTATTTAATACAGACGTTACTTCAAAAAAGAAGATGATGACGTCGACCTACGCGTCATACATCTTATATACATGCATGTTAACCAATGACTTAAATTATGTCAAGTCACTGATTTTCCCTGCTGGCTCAGGAAGGGCCGGTCCTACAGATTGCGGGGCCCTATGCGAAACGGATTGCGCGAGGCCTAGTCAAATAGGGATAAGGATAATAAGTGAAAATTGAGATTTTTTGTTTTAAAATAAAATTGTCTTTGCATTTTGTTCATACTTTACTTAGTATAAAATCTCGGTCAAAATTAAATTACGAGCCATCTTCAATAAGCCGATAAACATTCGATCAGATCTGCCTTTTAGATTTACTATCAACTAGCAATATAGGCCTATCTCTTTTGATTTTTTTAAGAGATCGAGATAGATTTCCCATTTCGAATGGCACCCCATTCAATGAAATTTTATCTATTTTTTAGGAACTTTTTTTCGGGGATATTTTAATAATTTCAGGAGAATTCTGGGAGCTCTTAGAAAATCAGGAGGCTGCGGAAACCAAGTGAAGTTAAAATAGTTTAATTTAATAATTTACAACTAGTGTTAGAGCGGGAACTATGAAAGTGCGGGGCCCACTGCGGCTGCAAAGGTTGCAGTTACCTGTTACCTTAGGGCATAGGGGGTACTGGAAAGGGGTAGTACGTTTGATGGTCCGGTATGCTGCACCTTTAGGTGGACGGCCTCACTGGTCCCCTTCCAACCCCATAAATCTCTCACATGTGGCTCCAAGCGCCATGCCCTGGAAAACCGCTTCAGCTGGCGGACTAAACCACGTGAAGGGATGGTGATAACATGGCACTGTCGTGTGCGCGTGAAGTTTTCTGTTGTATTTAATATTGGTGTTTGAGTGTATAGGAAGTAGTTTATATTCGGTGCGTTTTGTTGTCTAGAATATTGTGTATTTGTGTGTTTACGTCATCCTTGGTTCCCGATTGAGTGAGGAAGAGCTTTGGCGTTTTACCTGATGGTCTTTTGGTTGGTTGATGGTTTGTTTTCCCGTTGTAACGGGTGCTAGTCTTGGGGCTAGGTGTAAGAGGTTGTCTCACCGCCTTTGGAGCTGCATCTCATTATTGTGAGAGAGGTGTGTTATAGTTACTGATGATAACTTTGTTATTTTGAATAACTTGTTGATTGTAATGCCCATTTAATATTTGTATTATTTGCCATGGATGCCTAATCATATCATATTCATCATCTCATTAAATTGTTCAAGCCTAATTCTATTGTTAACTATTGTAAGTTAACTTATCGTTCGGGTTAACTGTTGGCTGTGTTGCCGTTTAGTTGCCTAACGTATAGTCGGCATTTAGGCCTATTTGTACATTTAGGTTTATATGCCGTTACCTTTGTTTAGTTATTCTGTTCAGGGAGAGGGAAAACCCGGACCCGCAAGTCATCCCCTGTATGAGCCTGAAAGCCCTCCCTGACAGAATGGAGGTACCCGGCTGTGGTCAAGCATGGAGAGGGATGGGCGCCGCCATGCAATTAACTAGCCCTCGATACGCCAATTGAGACAATGACCAAAAATTTATCCATACCGGCTCGGCCGTCGCCCGGGTTACCAAGGGCCGCGCCTACCTCACATACAGACCAGGGCGGAGGTGAGAAGTGTACTACTGGTCCACACAAAAATAAGATAAATGCCAGACATAAAATCACCATAGGAATATGGAATGTGAGATCACTAAGAGACGATGGAAAAGTTGAAGAGCTCACACACGAACTTAACCGACTCCATGTTAAGCACTAGGGAAGTGTTTTATGTAGGCCTATAGTAGCTACTATTACTTTTAAGTCATTTATCCAGAAAGCTTTCAAAATTTAGCGATTTTACTTAAGGTTTAGATCTACTAACTCTAGTCAAATCTGAATATTCGTATATAATGAATCTCACGCTGCTCTATTTTGTGTCTGTTAGTGTTTCTAAATGTTTTCATTAGTTGAGGGGTCCCAAACAAAGGATAATGTCCTCACTATATTATATATATTTACTAATTTAGAGAGAGATATTATAATAAATGTATTTTCGATTTATAAGTGTTTTTGAAATAATGCTGAAATCAGACTGAAACACATTTACTATTCAACTTTTTTATAATCATTTTTAAAACCACAAAAGTCTACAAAGTATTTTTGTTTTCGTACGTTGGCTTATCTTTTTATTGGGGCTCTGGCCAACCCGCTTACAAGGACGCAAAATCGAAAGTAGGTATTGTTATTGTTAAAATCTGAATCTACAAGATCACAATAATAATTCCATATCTATAGAATAAACTTTATTTAGAGTATTACTATCTAGATCTACGTCTACACTCTACGTCTCTAGATAATAATCTAGATCTAGTCTTTCAATCCTGAGACTTTGAGTCACTTTGACTTAGTCCTATTAGTCTTACACTTTTTTAAGTTTTTACTTACACTACAGTGTCTACAGTACTTACACTCTTACTTGAGTCTTACACTTACACTACAGTAACAGTTACACTTACAGAAGAATAAAAACAAATTAGCAATAAATTTCAATAATACATTTATTTACTGAACCATAATTTACAAATACAAACACAAAACCTAATAAAATATATGAATATATGCAGAAAGATAAAAGGTATATTATATTTTATATGTAAAATGTATATATTTCTTATTCCATCTCTAGGAAATATACATAGAAGTTCTCTTTCTTCCCTTATCTGTACTCCTTCTTCCCTGGTCTTCCTTCTAGTGCCCTTAGCGCCTTAGGCCTTAGAGCATAGGGTGGGTTGCCTGTACCATGGTGTTGTGACACGTTTGTCAAATAAAATTCTTTTAAATTGCAAGTAGTGATTTTCCCACCTACTAACTACTTTAGTATTACAAATATATAATATTGCATCTCAGGGTCCTAAAAAAAATGGGTTAAATTTGAATCTTAGGGCTTTTATATTTTTTTGGAAACCATAAGAATTTCAGGTCATTTTTTTTAAATAATTGCCCAATAGATTGTAGGCCTTAAAGTCTAGGCTTTTGAAAATAGAGGTGCCTTTTTTTGTATTTTTATTAAACAACTGTTGTGTCCTTATTTTACAGGAGTTGCTAAATTTGATGGTTTTTAATTGAAGACAACTAAACACAGTAAAAATAAATGTAAGTTATTGCTAACACAGCATTAAGTTTTGTGTATTTTTATCATTAATAAGAAAGTGTGAAGTGTACTCAGGGGCGTAGCTAGGAATTTTCCATCTTTTGGGCGTCCGGGGGGCTTGACCTGTCTGAGGGCCCCAGCATTTTGCGTAATATTTAATTCTTAGTGTAAAAAAACACTCAATTTGGGGGCCCATGGGGATTTTCAAATTCTCTCCCCACCCTAGCTAGGCCACTGAGTGTACTGCACATGCTCAGGAATTGGAAGGGTTAGTCAGCTAGTTTGTTTTAGGGACTTTTACAAATTAACATATATGTTGTTTTGTGACACAAATATGAATGGCTTTTTTTTTGCTTTACTGGGGAGACTATTTAAAAAGTTTTTGTTAAAATATGTGATATAGTTTTTGACACTTAATTGCTTTTTTTTATGTTTCATTAAGCGTTCAATAAATTTCAACCTATGATTAAAAAGAATATATATTAATGTTTTTTTTTACTCAGCTCTACTTCTGTTTTAATGTTAGAAATAAAAATATTAAAGTTGCAAACTATGCTTTCACTACAATCTTATAACTTTTTTTTTTCCCAATCAGCATGCCTTTTATGAAAGGTGCCGCTCCTATACGGAGAACATTAAACTACTTAGAAAATGGCAGGCTTGTTTTGAAAGACAGCATAAAAATGGTTGCATTCAATTTTAACTTGGAACACCCTCCTAGTGCAGGCACAGAGTAAGTATTTTATAAGCCAAGAGATTAGACAAAGTAGGTCTTGAGTTTGTTTTTGTGTTTTGATATATTTTTTATTTTATTAAGACTCAGGCAATTAGCATTCAGCATAGATCTGTTCTTTTAGAAAATCTTGAGATAAATCAGAAACAAGATATTATAGCACAGTGCATGATGGGCGTTTGTTGCATTAGTTCATATTTTGCTCTGTTTAGGCCAGACTTTGACTCACTGTGCTCTTAATCCAAGGATGAAGACTAGTGTCTAATATTCTTTTCAACTGGCCCAGTTTTTCAGATTTCCATCTTGACAGGTCTGGGAAGTCATAAGCTCTTGATCTTTATGGTGACACACTGAATGTCTCCAAGGCTTTTGAAAGAGTTCTCTCACTCAAATAAAGTTTGATGATGATGATTTTTAGTCTCATTCGTTAATAAAAAAAAAATTTAGACGATAGTTATTCTTATTAGTTAAAAGAAATAAAATTGGTCATATTAATTGTAATATTATTAAAATTAAACATAATTTTTATATTGTTACGACGTTGGAGTGGGCTAAAGAAATTAAGTTAACTCACCGATTGTCAGGTGGCCAATATCCTTCTCAGATTACAGAAGCACAATTCAACTATGATCAATCGATATCCCCGGTAAAAAGAAATAATGTCACTATCTCCAAATCCAATTTCAATATCCCGAATCACTAACACAATAGAAAAACAATCCTCAAACCTCAGTCAAGAAATCCACCAAGAAAGAAACAACAAATCATAACTAAAGCTTCTCAACACATTTACACACTAGTTAAGGTCATTTACGCTCAAAAGCATAAAGAAAAATCACCGCACGTGGAAAAAATGGTTAGTCAGAGGGGAAAAGGGTCACAACAATATATAGTGTTGTTTCATGTTATTGTTTGGGTAAAGAAAAGAAATTTATATTATTATTTTGTTCATAGAGGCCCGGTGGCTGAGTGGTAAACCTCTTGGCTTCCGAACTAGCGGTCCCGGGTATGAATGCTGGTAAAGACGGATTTTTTTTATTTCAAAGATCTTCGGGCGTTTCTGGGTCCACCTAGCTCTACTGGGTACCTGACATTAGTTGTGGGAAAAGTAAAGGGGGTTTGTTGTTGTGCTGGCCACATGACACTGTTGTTAACCATTGGTCACAGAAACAAATGACCTTCACATCATCTGACCAGGAGATGAACTTAATTTTTTTTTTCTTCTACTTTGTCCATAAAAAGTTTTTTTTTAATAGCAAATGAAATACTATGAAGTAACTAAAATAAATGTAGGTGCAGCAGTGTTACCACAATAATTGTAATGAATTTTATTTTCAGGAATTTTGTCTTTTGGCATTTTGCTCAGATGCAGTACAAGAATCCCGATGTGAATATGTATGTTTTCAACAACATGACTCCTTCTCCATTCATTCAGTTCTTTTTCAGTAAGTATTGATTTGCATAATATTAACATGAAAATGTTTAGGCTAAAACAAAGGCCTTACTTGTTAACTTACTTCCTGGTGTTTCTGTGACAGTCAGTGCAGTTTCTAAGTTACCCAATCTTTCTATCCTTCTATCTGCATTAATGTATTGTTATAAACCTGGTGCTGTCACAGATGGGGATACTGGTGTGTGTGTTTTTAGCTGTCGCAAATCGCCCCAGGCCAATGCTAGACTAGCAGTCGACCACGTCATGTTTAAACGGCCAGAATCGGCGCGAGGCAACACGTCACACGTCAGTTTGAAAAGGGTTTGTGTTGTGGACAGTGTTCAGCAGACACACACAGCAAGTCATGTCAAATGTCATGTGATCTACCAGAATGATCAAGCAATATTCCATCAGGTTCTAGAAGGCCTATAGTGAAAGGTAGTCAATTTAATAGAGGTGCCCCACAAAAACAATTTAAAGACCAGCTTTGGTGCCAGCTTGCTTTAATTGACATAGAGTAGAGCACTTAGATGCACTCAGCTTAAGAACAGGACCAGCTGGAAATCGCAAACGCTGTGGGATACACATTTGATACCCAAAAACTAAATATATGCAGAGGACATACGAAGGCAGTGAAAAGAGAATCCAAATCAACCACTGACAATGGTTAATGTCTTCTCTGGATATGGCAAAATATGAAGGTCACAGCTGGGACTCTGTAGCCATGTGAAATCCTGCAGTCTTCATTAATCTTCGGAATTGAAGGCAAGCCTTAGTAGTATTATTATTATTATTATAAAGTTAACATGATAGTAAATGTGTGTTTGGTTTTTTCAGATGGTGGTAAAAAACTGGTACTAGATGTTGATAGTCAGGACAAAGAAACAATATTTAATCAAGTCAAAAAAATATTTTGCAAAACAGAGTAAGTCTTAATATGAAATCTTTGGATTCAACTGTGTCATTGGCAGATATTTTGAATTTTTTTTTAATTTAAAGTTTTAGTGATTACATTACAGTTGGCAAAATGTGTTAAATTCTTTTCCCTCTTGAATTCAAGCACTTCAGATCAATGTTAGAATTTGACTAGCTAAGTCAGTCTGTGGCATTTTGGTCAGCTTCAGATAAGCCTGCTTCTTCACTTGCTGGCCACTCTTAAGTTTGGTCAGCTGCAGATAAG
>JADKLZ010000687.1:37117104-37138699 GCA_021533235.1 Biomphalaria straminea | reverse complement strand
TGGTCAGCTGCAGATAAGCCTACTTCTTCACTTTGCTGGCAACTCTTCTTGCCTCATATCCTGAGACTCCGACACTCACGGTTTCATGCAATGAGAAGCAATCGAGAGCAAGTGTTTCCCAGCCGTGAATGTCAATATCACACTCCTTGAGGGCGCTCTTAAGGGTGTCTCTATAGTGCTTGTATTGACCCACAACTGGGAGCACTTTCCTGCACACAGCTCCCCATACAGAAGTCGTTTGAGAATGCGATTGTCCAGTATGTGGACTACATGTCCTGCCCATCGAAATTGGGAACTTTTCACTGTGTCATTGATACTGTTCATGTCAGACTGCTGTAGCATTTCAGTATCTGGTACGTGGTGAGACTGATGCACCTTATGAATTTTCTTAAGACAGCATAGGTTGAAGGAGTTTATATTTTTGATGTGGTGGGAATATTAGGTCCAATACTATCATAGATAGTTTTAATTTTTAGATTTAATTGATTAATTGCCAGGGAAACAAAGGAGTTTTTGTATCTGGTTGTCTTTTTATGTTGTTTTTTTTTTTTATCTCCTTTCTAATATTAAAATCACAATATCCTGGGTGTTTTTTGTTTATTTCAAAAATATTTAGTAGACCTTTCATATGAATGTTTTCCTCAAATAGATGCCCAACTGGAGTTGTATTTTTGCCAGTGATCTCACCTACGGCATTTAGGATTTTATGTTTCTTTTTAATGTTCATGTTGCCTTAACAGCGATATCCCTAAATTTGTACTGTATTCAACACTTTCTAAACTTGTTTAATTCTTTGTTTTTTAGTGAAGTATTACAAGCAGAAACTTTAGCCAAAGAAAAGAAAAACAACCCAGCAAATTTTGGCTACATGTGCACACATGAGTGCATGTGTGAAATTCCTGGCCAAGTTCCCTGTACCAAGTGGTGCATACCTCCTAAAGAACTCAGAGGCAAATTCAAATTTTTAGGCAAGGATGTGGAACCTGAATAACTCTGTTGTTGAATTATTTTTTTTTCTAGGGTAATAGATTGGAAAGATGTGTACATCTAGAAATCATTTGTGATGTGAAATGTATTTATCATTAGTTTTAAACAGTTGTTGAATGTTTCATTATTAGTTGCTATAAGTGAATGATTCTAAAGAAAAGCAGAATATTATGCATAAATACATTTAACAATGATAAAATATGTTCAATTTTGTTTTCTTTTATATTTGTTCAAATTTAGTTTTTGAAAGTCTTCAAGAACATCTTGGATTTATTGGCAATAGTAAATGTTATTTTAATGTCATAGTGATTGCTATTTAACAGGTCATTTGGTATTCATATAAATTAACATGTTAGGATTCTCAATTTTTCATCTAGGTGCTATGAAAATTCTTTTGAACAAGTTTGTTATGATATTAAAAAGCAAACATACTTTCTGCTACTAAATAGTACTAGATAGAATTGAGTTACAAGAAGAAAAAAAACAACTCAATATTTAATTGTACTTGGAAGGTTTATTTATTCCACAATTATGTAATGTACAATGTATGGCATGGCAAGGGTTTAGGTAAATTAGTTCACTGGCAATACCATGTATTTGCTTCAAGTCAATGCCATTTGACTTTTAAAGTCACAGCCTGTCAAATGTTTGCTGTTTTTTGTTTGTTTGTTCTAAGAACCTTGAAGCAGCATGAGCTATTAACAGTATCCAGTTTTAAACATGGAGTCATTTTCATATTTACAAATATCAATCAAAATTGTAAATCATTGTACAACCAGACAATATCACTAGATGTAAAGTATAACAGACCTATTGGAATAGCACATACTAATACTTCCCAATGCTACAAACTACTTGATGTTCTTTATCAGTACTGAACATCATTATTGGTGATTTCATTGAAAGTAGAAATGCAACCATGGTCCTGGAATTAAAATTTCCTAAGCAATTTTCAGAATTCTTGCATCAGGGTTAAGGCCATTGTCAAGTCAAAAGGTTATGGTCATAGACACCACCTTAAATTTTTTTCCCAGTTTATAAATAAAACAATAAAAGCTCCAAAAAAAAAAATATACACAACATTGTGATCTCTGGTGTTCAAAAAGGTTTTAGGAAATAAATAAATTATTGCACGACAGGAAGGCAGAAATACAACCATGTATACACGAATCAGACGGACATCAGCATTTAGTAAGTATTTACATAAATACATCGAACATACAATTCTGACCACATAGACATAACATATGCTGTGGTTACTTATCTTTTATAATACAGACGTTTCTTCAAAAAAGATTACGTCCTTACGCGTCATTCATTTAGTCATGCAAATTAACCAATGACCTAAATTCTGCTAAGTCACTGGTTTTCCTGGCTAGCTCAGGCAGCCCATTCCATGCTCTTATAGTGCTAGGAAATAAAGCATTAAGACTTTCCAAACCAACAAGCTTATACCTCACTTTTCCTACAAAAAGAGCATTTTGTTAAGGCTGCTTTCATAAAGAACAGAACAGTGGTAACAATAATCAATTATCAGATGGACAAATATCACATGCTAAAAATCATTGAACTTTTGAAGTTTACATCAAAGGGAATTAAGATACAGAGGGAAGAAATATAAGTACTTAATAAATAAATTTGTTCAGGAGAGCAACATAATGTAAAAAAAAAATGTGTTCATACAAACTGAAGACCCTTGTGCTAGAACTTCTTTATTCATACAAACGCTTAAATTTAAATAGCTGTGGAATAGTGGTCTTGATAAATGTTTCTAAACTCTATGTGTAATGGAGGTCTTAGTTCAACATTTAGAGCAGACATGAAAAGTAAGGGGAAACAAATCTAAGTGCACTTTTAACAAGTTGAATGTAAAATTACTTTGAAAAGTTGTTTATATTGAGAGAAATTGCATCAGTTATTTTTAATCAATCATAACTACACAACTCTAAGGGTCTTGTGACTTTAACGTGTTAGCTATTTCATAAATTGACAAAGAGTTTGCGCTTTGGGGTAGAGCACTAATCATTTGCTGCCACACATCTCATTATTGCAAGACTTATCTCCCATTAGCTCAGAACATTTTCCATATAAAATGAATAAATTAAAACTTATGGACTAATTCATTACTTTTTTCTGTCAATTAGACATATTGTCATTAACAGGGAATAATTTTTTTTTACATTTTGAATCACAGAATTTAGGGAAAAAAACTATTTTAGTACTACAACTGTGTTGGCAGGACAGAAGAAAATGACATAAGCTTGGTAAATAAACATCTGATTTGTTGCTAAGGGTTTATGAAGACACTGTCCGCTAGCAAAATTACAGACTGCCCCTTAGCTTTGTCCTCCTGGTGTTACACCCATTATATCAAGATAGGATCCTAAGACTTGATAGACGTTATACAAAAGGAATGCTGACATTTTAATTTGGCACAAGTATTCCACCATTCAGCTACCCTGTCCTTAAATAGTTGAGTCTGAGATATATAAAACTAAAAGTTAAATTCACACTCCAGTTAAGTCTAACACAGGTCAATTTAAGCACTAAGGTCTTCAATTAAATGACAAATTTTCAAACTTTAGCATTTTAATAACCAGCTTGGCCCTTAACTTCCTGTTGACGCTGGTACTCGGTGTGTAAGTCACGCAGGTTTTGTTCCAGCATGACGACTTCATCCACCCTGTTTGCTTGCTTAGCCTGGCGGATATAACCTCGGATTATTTCCATTTGCTGCAGCATCGGGTCGCTAGCTTTGCTTACTCGTCCTGCATCCTCCATGGGCTTCCAGCCCTTACCTACACTCTCGTCAGACTGGTTCCTGGCATGGCCTTTGGAAGTGCCAACAATGTTCCCTGGAAGTTTGCCAGACAGCAGCTTTTTTTTCTGAATGTCACCACCAGAGGACACCCTCCTGTGTCCAGGTTTTGGCCCATCTTCAGGAGACACTGCATTCTCTTTCATCAACCTCTCTTGCTCTTGCCTTTCTCGTTCAGACCTTTCTCTCTCTTGAGCCTCTATCACAGCCTGTCGCTCTGCTGCAATTTTTCTTTGTATCTCTGCAGTTCTCCTCTGACGAAGTTTGTTGTAGTCATCTTCGGTGGGCAAAGCCTGGATTAAAAAAAAAAACAGTTAGTTAATGATGCTAACTATATTGACTGTCACTTTACTATTTTATCATCCTGGAAAAACCAATGTCTTACTTTGGATCATTGATTATTCTATCAATGCTGATGCTACAGTGTTTACTTGAAATTTCTCATTTCTGACTTTTTTGATGATTGGAAAATTCTTTATTAAAAAAGAAAATGTGATACTGGCTCAGAAGTGGGCCACTAATTATGACTGTTTTGAGATATTATGATTTGGATATTCTTCATATTGCATCATAATTTCATTTACAAAGCGCAGTTAACTTTGAAAACAGTACAGATAACAGGTCTTCTTTCTAAAGATAGGTTTTAAAGGGTGGTTTTTAACTGAGATGTCTGTCTGAGCTAATATTTTTTTTATATTTTTTTTTTTACATTTTGAATAACAATGAATTGGGGAAGGGGTGGGGGGGTGGGGGGATAGAAAATTATTTCAGCAGTAGAACTGTTCTCTTTTCTTTGTTAAAAAGAATGTTTTCCACACAAATAAATTCAATCATTTCTAAATGTTTAAAACCAGTGTAAAAAAAAATATTTTTGAAGAGAAAAATGAAGATCATGAAACTGACAATTAACTTTCACTGCAATTTAACACAGCTCTTCATTGAAACAGTTTAATGGCAGAATAAGAGCCTTATCTTTAGTGAGTCACAGATTATCTTCAAGACTTCAATGAACATAATTTCCCAATGTTAGTATAGAAAGGATTTTTAAAAATTTTGTTCTTATCTTATTTTTACAAAACTGTGCTGGTAGTATTCATAATGCTTTAGTGAAGATTTACCTGCAGTCCCATCAGGTTCTCTTGCATAAAATTTGTGGCATACAATCGAATGGACTTCTGAAGGTGAACTTGCTTAGGATTAACACCTTGCTCACTGTTCAGGTCAAAGGTCAAGATTTTTTTGCTGTTTACAATAAATAATTGTAAAAAAAAAAAGGCTCATTATTTGCTAGATAGGTTGACTTTTTAAATAACAACAATAGATTACAATAGTACTGTAGGGCAGTGTTTACCAAACTGTGTTACGCAGTACCTAGGTCTTCTGTGAGGCCTGAATAGGTCTTCTGTGAGGCCTGAATAGGTCTTCTGTGAGACCTAAATAGGTCTTCTGTGAGGCCTGAATAGGTCTTCTGTGAGGCCTGCATAGGTGTTCCATGTACTAATGGGAATTATTAACTAGTAGGACATTTTTTTAATTAATATCTACCTAAAAAATAATTACAGTGTTCTGTTAAATACTCAAAATGTGCTCTATTGAGGAAAAAGTTTTTGAAACACTACAGTGGGATATCATTAAGTTGAATAGCTGCCTTGTCGTGTGGTAAGCGCTCTGGACTGTTTTCTCGACGGTTTGAATCTTGCCTGTCGCCACTACTTGCCACGCTTTGGGCTAGCATATTAATAATCTTCAATTCTAAGGGAGCATCCATTATAAGTAAAACAGACACATAAACAATATTAGATTTTTTAAAGTGCGAAGTCAAAGCCTAATTTTTAACTTTGCATTAAATTAATTTCACGGAACTAGCTTCTTACTAAATATCAGGTTACTAGAGAAACCTAAAGCTACTCACCTTAGCTGATCAACAGCCTCATAAAGTTTCACTAGCTTTGTGCGCATGATCTGAGCTTGCCTGTAGTCATACTGTGTCTCACCTTGGCTGAAATCATTACAACATCTTGGTCAGAAAAAAATGTGCTGTCAAGTATATGTAAAAACAATTCTTTTTTATTGAGACTTGTAACTAGAGCCCAGTGATGGGAACAGACTCTACAAAAATTTTAGGAAATTTTTAAAATTTTGTTAACCCCCCCCCCCTCGTTTTTTAACTGGCCTGTTGCGGCGACTTAAAAGATGTTGCTGATTTTTTGTCTTAATTATGTAGAATCATTTAATTTAATATTTTCTTTAATTAATGTTATATTACATAATAATTTCACTGCATAAGCATTGCTGCACACATGACACTATATATAATTTATATATATATATATATATATATGATATACATATATGTGTGTGTCCCATTCGTTGGTGTGATAGACTGTAAAGACTAAGACTGCTTTATTGATCGTTATGGAAATTTGTTGTGATTACAAGGACTCTTTTCTCTCATATAGAGAGAGACAACACAACAGAAACACACATAAATACGAAAGACACAACATACACAAAACCATGCATTTATCAAATGAATTATTGACAACATCCCACTCAGAACAATGTCATAAGCTGTGTGGTATGTCCACAGAAAACGTAATGAAAGTTATATTTTAATCAGGTAACAACTTGACTGTCATCCCAAAACCTCAAATAACCACTTTTGTTCAAAGATTTATTAAAGAACATTACAAATGGTTATTATTCCATTGTTTTTAAATAAGAAAACTTCTTAGAGATGCCTTCATAATATGTATTTTCTCTCTGTAAACTGTTACAGAAAGGTATATTCTTAGATCCTATGATAGTATGTACAACTGACATGATATTTGTTCTGCGACAGTTACAGGAAAAATGCAAAGAGCAGAACCTAAACCTGTACGCAGCTTTTGTGGACCTCACCAAGGATTTCGACACGGTCAGTCTCGATGGTTTGTGGAGGATTTTTGCTAAGCTGTGGTGCCCACCTACGTTCCTATCCATCCTCAAGCAGTTTCACGTTGGACAGAGAGGCCAGATCAGATACAATGGTGCTCTTTCTGATCACTTCCCAATAGAAAATGGCGTGAAGCAGGGCTGTGTACTTGCCCCTACTCTGTTCGCTATCTTCTTTGGCGTAATGCTGGGTCAAATGAGGCAGCGATTGCATGAAGGCATCTACATCCGGTTTCGTTGTGACGGCAGCGTGTTTAATCTCCGACGTCTACTATCCCACACAAAAACAAAGGAGATGGTCATAACGGAGCTTCTCTATGCCGATGATTGCGCCCTGCTAGCTCACAATGAAAATGACCTCCAGAACGCGGTAAACGAATTTGCCTACGCTGCCGCCTCTTTCGGTCTATCTATAAACCTCGGGAAAACAGAAGTCATGTTCCAGAAGTCATCTAATGAAACATACTCAGCCCCAAGGATCACACTAAACGGGCATCCCCTTAACGTGGTAGACCACTTCACATATCTTGGTAGCATAGTGTCAAATGACGCCTCACTTTCAAGGGAAGTTGATAACCGTCTGGCCAGGGCTAGTAGCGCTTTTGGACGCCTTCAGGCGAGAGTTTGGAAGAACAAATCGCTCCGCCTACCTACAAAAATAAATGTCTACCAGGCGGTGGTTCTCTCAACCCTTCTATATGGCTCTGAGACATGGACACTATATAGAAAACAGCTAAGACTCCTTGAGCGCTTTCACCAAAGGTGCTTGCGCTCCATCATGGACATACGATGGCAAGACCGCACTACAAACAGCAATGTCCTTGCGAACGCCGGTATAGACAGTATAGAGGGACTTCTTATGATCCGACAGCTACGCTGGGCAGGGCACGTATCCCGTATGGGAGACGAACGTATGCCAAAGGCAGTCTTTTTTGGTGAGCTAAAAGGTGGCCGACGTAACAGAGGCGCCCCACGGAAACCCTTCAAAGACCAGCTTAGGCGTCAACTTTCCTTGGCTGACATAGAGGAGAGCACCTGGCTGCATGCGGCGTCGGAACGAGACAGCTGGAGGTCACTCACAAAGGCCGCGGGATATACATTTGATACCAAAAGAAAATCTGCCGCCGAGGACAAACGCAGACGACGAAAAGAAAATCTAAGCCGACCACCTGCGGACAATGGTTTTGCTTGCCCTGGATGTGGCAAAATATGTAGGTCACAGCTGGGACTGCACAGCCACGGGAAACACTGTATTCCTCACTAATCTTCGGACTCGAAGACAAGCCTATTATTATTATGATAGTATATGTATCTCATAGATACTAGAGTAATGGTGGGCATTTGTTTTGAGGTAATGTTTTATTCTTTTATTAACTGAACTTAAATCCTCACATCAACAGAGCCTGTAGTATATATAAACCTATTTCAACTATTTGTAAATTTAATTGACATTTGCTTACTAAATAATGACATTTGGAGAGGGGGGGGTATTAGACCTATTTGCATTTTTTTTTCAAGCAGAATTTCTTTTTCAACTAGATCTATAGGCTATGTAGTTTCCATGGCTTTCACGAAAGAAATTAATTTGACTTTGATCTTCACTGAATCTATCGTAGATCTAGAATCTATAATAGACTCTATAGATTTTAACAATAAATCACTAAAATTCGCGGACTTTTTACGGCTCCACAGGGTTTGTAATTATCTTCACTAGATTCTAGTGATTTAGCGTTAATCTAGAGTCGTCTATATCTAAGTCACTAAATTCGCGGACTTTTCGCGGGTCTGTGCGAATTATCTTCACTAAATCTATCGTAGATCTAGAATCTATAATAGACTCTATAGATTTTAACAATAAATAACTAAAATTCGCGGACTTTTTACGGCTCCACAGGGTTAGTAATTATCTTCACTAGATTCTAGTGATTTAGCGTTAATCTAGAGTCTATATAAGTCACTAAATTCGCGGACTTTTAGCGGGTCTGTGCGAATTATCTTTACTAACTCTACCATAAATCTAAATTCTAGATCTACGTCACTAAGTCCCGGACTTTTCACGGCCGTGTTCGATTTATCTTTACTGACGCTACCGTAAATCTAGAAACTAGATCTAAGTCAATCTAAGTCACTAAATTCGCGGACTTTTCACGGCTGTGTACGAATTTAACTTCACTGACTCTACCGTAAATCTTGAGTTTAGATTTAAGTTGCTAAATTCGAAAACTTTTCACGGCTGTATACGATTTTATCCTCACTGACTCTACAGTAGTAAATTTAGTAAAACTAGAGTTTAGATCAAGGTTTTTTTCGCCGTTTTTTTTTTTACGAAATTCTAGGCTTTGAATTTTATAATGAAATTCAAGGTGTTTTCCAGGTTTTCAAGGTGGCTACGAACCATGAAAAGTATTCAAATTAAAGAAACTAGATATCTTATGTAGAATATATCTATCTAGACTGATTCAAAGCACTTAAGTCACTGTACTCTCCATCGAGATCAACAAGACAATACGATCACGATAGATTTTTTTCAAAAATAGAACTTATAACTATGTCAAAAAACCAGTCGCATTTTTCCGAAAATGGAAAAATAATAAAATTGGACTTTTTTTCATAAAAAAAAAATATTTAAAAAATTCGGATTTTTTTTTTCCGAAAATTAATGTCGGGAAAATTTCGGATTTTTTTGCTTGAAAATCGGATCACAAGAAATTTTCGGAAAATTCCCATCACTGCTAGAGCCCTATACGTCCAATTCTGCAGTCACAAGATATCTACTTTTTAAAAAGCTAGGGGTCTATCAAGCTGTCATCCTCCCTACATAGCTTTATGACTCAGAAACATGGACAGTATATAGAAAACATTTAAAAAATATTGAGTGTTGGTGTAGCAAGTCTGGCAACACTTCAAATCACTACATTTTTTACTTTCCAAAGACAGAAATGGCACTAAAGAATATGACTTGCCTTTGTATTTAAATAATGAATCTTTTTAGAAACTTCTCAGACAGAAAGATAGCAACATGTGTAGGCTCTTCTCATTATTATACAGTTTATGGCTTTCTATATAATTCACTTTACCTTAGAGACTCCACCATGGGCATGTAATCTGGGATGATTTGCTCCGCCTCCTTAATACAAAGCTTCATTTTCTAGAAATGTAACAAAAAGAATGGTCAACACAATAGTCATTACATAGAAAAGCATTTATCCATACAAATTTAGACTATAGAAATATAAAAGAATAAGAATCACAGCAACTAATTAATTAAAAAAAAAAAAGTTTGTGATACTATTTGTATCTTTAGATTAGACTTTAGGAAATAGACATCTAAGTTTCAGGAGGGGGGGGGATGTATATTTTCTACACCATTTAGAAGTAAAAATGTCATAATGCCTTAACCAAAGATTGTAAGTAAAGTTTCTTCCTGGCATGATCTAAATACAGGAATTAATGATTTCTGAGAGGGGCGTAAGTTTTTTTTTAAACAATTACATGTGGAGTTCAAAATGACATAAGTCAAATGACATAATTCTGTTTCAAGAACAGAAAATGTAATCTTTTTTTTTCTGCAGGAACATCTATGATTTATAAGAGAAGAATAATGCTAATGACAAGGTATACACTTGTCTACCAGTGGCATTAACAGTTAGCAGCTGTTGACAGCATAGAATCACCATCAAAGCTTACAAGCACATTACATATTAACCCTAGCAGCACTTAGCCCCTGAAGCACACTGTCAACTATTTCTTAAACTCCTAAGGGGGAATGCCCATGTTTACTTATTACATCTTTCAAGCTAATAAATCATAATTTTGTTCTTATCCTTCAATCTCTCACAGCATCTTTCAATACATTATTCTTAATTAAATTTGGACTCGTAAGAGTCTAAATCAACTCAAATATCAATCAACTTTAGGGTTATTTACAAGTCTAGACTTAACTTTTATGTGCCTGGTTAATGTGTATTTCCAATTTTCAGAAAATGTTCATGTAAAACCACACCAACTCAATGTAAACACAAGGGCGCAGCCATTTGCAAAGCTAAATCTGCAGTTTAATTATGACTGGTTTTTAATTTTTGATTCTGACTCTTTTCTTTTTATGAGATAGGCAAGTAAAACAAAAAATGGTCCACAGCATAGCTCTGGTAGTATTAAGGAAACAAATTTGTCTACATATTAAAATATCATTGATTAAAATCAGAGATATTCACTCAATATTTGAGAACATTTCTCCCACAATTGATTGAAATATAAAATGTTCATAAAAACAACAGCTTAATTTGTAAAGGAATAAACTCACATCATAAATCTGCACAATTGGCGGCTTAGTGTTCCTCAATTCTGTCATGATGTCACGTCTCTCTAGCAGCTTGCGGCAAGTTTTACAGACCCTCATGATAGACTCGCCTTCATTTCCTACCAGCGAGTTAAGACTAGTGTTACTGTTGGATCTCTTCAGGAAACCTTCTCCATTGAAACTGTGAGCAGGATTGACCAACTTTTCTACAGAGATTAACACAGAATGAGTTCTATTTAAAAACATAGATAAACTCAGAATAAGTTATAATTTTTTTTTTTGAAAAGCTATATCTTCAGAATAAAAAAAAAAAAAAAAATTAAAATACTAGTTAAATACAGTAGAACACTGATCTACATGTAAACTTCATAGTGTTCTTTAAATGGAGTCATTAAAATAAAGTACCATGTGTGTAATTCTAATTCAACAGAAACAAAAATACTTATAATGTCTGTTTGCTATTTTGAACTGTTATGAGTAGATGAGAGGCATACACTACATGGATTCCTATCATGTGGCTGAGTGGTTCTGCACTTGGCTTCTGAACCTGGGGTCCTGAGTTTGAATCTCAGTGAAACTGGGATTTCAAATTTCTGGAATTTTAGGGAGCCCTTGAGTTAACCAGCTCTAATGGGTACCTGACATTAGTTGGGAAAAAGTAAAAGCGGTGGTCATTGTGCTGGCCACATGACAACCTGTTCGTTAACCGTTGACCAAAGTAACCAGATGACCTTAACATCATTTGCCCTATAGATCGCAAGATCAGAAAGGGGAATTTTACTTTTATTTTTACCTATCATATGGGCCAATGAAGACAAATATTTTCAATTGAGATTCAACTCGATCTGTTGTAAACATCTTCCCAGATACCCCTACAAACTTCCCACAAAAGAGATTGAACCAGAGTGCACTATAAAGTGAAAAACATGCTATACAAAAAAGAAACAAATAGCCTTTAGTATTAATGCTGGCATCTATTTAGCATGACACAATTCTATAGCTATTTATAACTAATGAAAATGCACTATACTAAAGCAGTTTAAAAAAACTCTTGGAAGTAGGAGTCTCTCTGTGTGAAAACATTTCTATTATATTTGTACAAGTGCTTTGTTTGCATTTTTTTATATCATAGTTTATATAATTTTTATGAATCAGTATTATAATGCCTTTGACTTATTTTACTCAAGCAGGCGTTGCATAATTCAAAGTGCAAGAGTATATAAATAACATGCTTCAGTCGATGTCACATTTACTGTATCATTTTATAATTTTGTTTAAAAAAAATTTCTAAAGTGAGAATAATTATTCTAATAATTCCTTGCTTAACACTTAACTATGCTGGCATATGTGAGATACAAAGAAGCAAATGTTCGGAAATCAAAAGTGATTGTAACTAAACTCATAGAAAAAAAAGCCTACGCGCATAGGATGAAGCCATAAATTCAGAGCATCTGTCACACATTATCCCTCCACACAACCTACAGTGATGCCTGCGTGTGAGTATACTGAAAGATTTGGCACAGTTCAGGCATGCTGGAACTTCACTGTCAGGAATCCATCTCACGATAGCTTTTTCATAGGCTGAAACAGATTGTAATATAGCCTAAATATGTCATACAACATGAATCAAACAGAGCGTAATATATCGAAAATAGACTGTCTATATGGTATTTATACAACATTCAGAGAGTCTGAAAGGTACTTTAATTATTTAAGTTATATGTAAGGACTTTTATTGTTTGATCTGGTAACCCAAAAAAAAAAAAAATGTTAAATCTTACAAAAGTAGTTAGCCTGTCAATAAACATTTCAATTGGCTACTTTCTCAAGTTTTAAAATTGCTTCTGAGTGTATGCATACAATTTTAAATCAAACCAGTCAGTAGAAAAAAAATAATTTTTAAATGGAAGAAAACTAAGATAACTCCCACATACCTTTTCGTTTCTTTGGATCTGTAGGAGCATCTGGGCTTAACAATTTGTCTAAACGAATCAATAGTTTATTAGTCTCCACAACAAAATGATTGACTCTGGCGTCTCGTATAGATTTAAAGTTGTCAGTATGGCTTCTCACGGCGCCTACATAAGTGAACACATAACCATAAAACTGTCAAAGCATGAGATACAAGAAATGTTCTGTTGACTTTAACTCTATTTTTGTTACAGTCAAAGCATGAGATACAAGAAATGTTCTGTTGACTTTAACTCTATGTTTGTTACAGTCAAAGCATGAGATACAAGAAATGTTCTGTTGACTTTAACTCTACGTTTGTTACAGTGAAAACAAGAGCTGAAACTTATTTTTGAAACGGAAAACATTTTCAAACTCAAAAGTTAAAGTTTATTTACTACCTAATTCTTGTTCTTCCCACCAGGAAGGATCATATCCAGATAACCCTCGTAGCTCCTCTCTTTTGGTTGCTTCCCCTGGCTGATTCAGCTCAACCTCCACCTTGTCTCCTAAAATCTTTTTTTTGGCTTTGTCGAAGAAACCTAGAAAGGAGTGCATCAAGTAATTATTATTACTATTATTATTATTATTAGAACTTTTATATAGCGCTACTTTCATGCTTATTGCATGCTCAGAGCACCAAACTCTTGGTTCAAGCCTTCCCAGGCTTGTCAAGCCAACGCGGTAACCACTCTGCTAGTGGAGAGCTTATGAACATGGAAGATTGTATAGTTATGTATTGTTTTTATAGTCTTGTCCTATTTTTTTAGAGGTTTGTGTTCACTAAGACAACGACCTATAAAGGGGACTAATTCAGCTTATACCACCACTTCAGTCAATTACAATTTCTTTCCCTTGTTCAAGATACTTTTTTTTTTTACTGATTCTTGTGTTGTTAGATACAAGAAATGATTGTTCAAAATTTCAGCTTGATCAGAGATTGGGTGTTGGAGAAATAACATGTTCAAACTTTTTACAAGATAGACAGACAGAGTTGATAAAAGCTTTGTAAAAACACTGAAATTAGATCATACTTAAATTCCATTATTTGGTTTTAAATAGGTTATCTGTACACTTCTGTGTACAATATATTTTGACCACCTCTTTAGATTGTTAAATAAAATCTAAATTTGTATGCTTAGCAAACATGCAAAATTAATAAAATGAGATTTTAATGTAGACAATTTTGCTATAAATGAATGATAAAGTTGACATATGCCTTACAATTATAATTGGCAATACCTTTTAATTGCTGGAAAACTGCCTTGTCCTCTGAAGAGTGCTCTTCTTCAAAATGACCCTGAAGCTGTGTGACAGTGCCAAGATCTTTCATACAAATGGGACAAAGAAAACCTTCGATGATATCAGACATTTTCTTCTTTGGGTCCTTTACGTCTAGGTCTGTAGGAATTTTTTTTTCAATATAAAAGTTAACTTAGAGAATAATAAATTAAAACAAACTATGGTGTTAGTTTTTTTATCATTCACATTTATCATTTCAATGACATTCAAGAATTTAACATCCTCAACAGCTTAATTAATAAACTCTCTTTTACTATAAGGTTGATAAACAATCAAAATATAATCAAAAAAAGGTGAGTAAATGGTGCCTTAACCAGTAAGCTACGGGCAGGAGGGGCTCGTTAGCCATGGCTGGCTACCCACCTAGGAGAAGGAAAACTCTGAATTCAAACCTCTGCTGCCTTGCAGCTATACCCAATCAAGGGAAAGGCTTCGGGAGTCAACCCTGAGGAAAAATCAGGAGCTGGTGACCCTAAGGCAGTTTGCAGCACCCAGTGCTACACTTTGGCAGAACCTGCGACGCTACTGACCCCAAACTGTATCTGCACTGCCGTTCCTTTGGATACATCAGCTGCATGGAGAAGGGGGAACTGATTGTGGGTGACATCGTTCCAACCACAGCTTATGCCCAGGCATTCATCTCATTTCCATGAGATGATCCATAGTTGCTTCGTGACTGATGGAGGCCATATATATGATAATAAACAAAAAAGTTGCTTTCTTTTTTTTTAATTATAAAATTTTTTTTTTTCACGAAATATATCTAGATCTAGATTCCATTTAAATTATTAGATTTTAAAAATATACTTTACTAAGGAAGTCTAGCTATTCTAGATAAAAAAAAATAAACACAAAAGACAACAACAGTCATTTTAGATATGGAGGCCAATTTAATTTGTTATTTGTCAATTATATCTAAACTCTAGACAAGATATAGATTTCTTGGCTTTAATTAAAAAACAGGAACATAGATTTTCTTATTGGATAAGAAGGTCTCCAATCTTGTAAATTAAAGCATTTGTGTTGCTGCTGAAAGAGGGTTTTAATTTTATCTTATCTTATAAAATAAAGACGTTGCTTCAAAAACAGAAGATGATAAATGCCCTAAGCGTGTTCCTAGGTCAATCTAGTCATGTATGCTAACCAGGGGCGAACTGGCTATATGGGCAAACGGGCAAATGCCCGGTGGGCCGGTACTAAATGGGCCGGTCTGGTCGCGACCAAAGAAAAAAAATTTTCAATGCAGACAACTTAAAAAAAAAAGAGACAGCAGTTTTTTTTTTTTAATTTGTGGGCCGGTTTATATGGTATTGCCCGGGCCGATTTTGATACCCAGTCCGCCCCTGATGCTAACCAATGACAAGCTCTCATCCAAATCACAAGAAAGACCATGCCTAAATAAGCTATCTTGACAAGATCAACGTCTAATCTTTCAACACAGGACCGGACACAACAGAATGAGACAACATATGAACCGGAAGATCAAATTTGGATTTAGTGAAATGTCACCAGAGAATGCTGACCATGTCCTTCAAAACTGTTCTCTTTACCAAGAGACCCAAACAAGACACTGACCCCAAAACACCTGAATAGAAAGAAAACTAATGGAGAGCTTCCTGATTTGGTAATAACTGCACAGTTCATCTCATATATTGGTCTAGTCATATGAACGCTCTAACATAAAAATGAGAAGGAGGAAGAAGAATAGAATTGGTCTTCCGACTGGCTCAGGCAACCCCTGTGGTTTCCATTTTCTTAGACTTAATGTGTGACCATAGGTTTTTTAAAAGTTTTTATTGTTGTCCTTAGATATTACATTGTTTATTCAATCATCAATGTATTTATTCTGCAGCTGTCTGCTTACTTTTTGGGTTAAGTTTTTGATTATACTGTTTTAATTTAAGTGTTACATTTTACAATAATTAGATCTAGATCTACATGTGTAAGTGTTGTGTTGTTTTTTTGAAGTATCACTGTGACATTCATAACCAAAAAAAAAATCTTTTTTATAAATAATAAATTTCTTCTGCGTAAATCTAGATTCCAGAGTTAGACTAGATCTTAGTCAGTCTTAGATTAGGTAGATAAAGTTAGATCTAGAAAAATTGGCTCTAGACTTAGTCTCTTAGACAGTCTAAACTGACTAAACTCTAAAGATAGAATATAGACAATATAGTAAGAAAAGGCTAAAGATCTACATTACATTGACAAAATCAATAAGTAAAAAGGTCTAAATATATAGACTATAGTAGATCTAGAATACCTCAACTTCAAGACAAATTACTAAAGACGTAAAGTCTATAAGTCTATAACACTATAAGTGGAAGGGGAGGTACCTCCGAAATTCTCCGATTTTCAAGAAGATGCCCCGCTGTAGTTGAAGTTCAGGACAGATGTAACGCAAGGCAAAAATGCAGATAATAAGCTAAAAATACGCTAGAATAAATAGGCAATGGCGGCAATGGATAGCGTTTAACAGCTTTTAGATGACAATAAGCTAGATGGCATTAAACGTATTGCAAAATTAATTCTCTAGATCTAGTCTAGAAAATGTCTAGGCGACTCTAGGTCTTATCTGTAGAATCTATTCTATTCATTGCATAGCAAATTTGGTTTCTTTAATGATTCAAGGGAGACTATTTAGCTAATGTTATATTTCCGGAAAAGCTCATGCATATAGAAAAAAAAAAGTGCAGTGCTTCACTGATCCTTATATTTTAGTGTTGCTGTGTTTTGCATCTGTCCACATCTAGCACATCTTGCGATTTTTGTAATGCAATTATGAAAATGTAATCATTTAGATCTAGTCTAGATTCTAGCGTGGTGCACACATATTACATCTATGAAAGCAGTCTTCACCAGCAATTATAACAAAGACGATAGCCTACAGACAGCCGCTTACCCGGCATGCTGAAAATATATTAGACAAAATATATGTCACTATTTTAAATTTCTTAATAGAACAATATATGGTGCATAGGCCTACATGATGGCAATGTCTTCGATTCCGAAGATTAAAGATGAGTGCTTTGTTTCGCATGACTATGCAGACCCAGTTGCGACCTGCATATTTTCCCGCATCTCGTGCAGATAAAGCCGTTGTCATCTAACGATCTATTTAATTAAGTTGTCTTTCCGTCTTCTGTGCCTGTCTTCAATTGCCCTATTGCTTTTCTTTGAGACTCGCGGGGATCAGCGGCGTCTCAAGTTCTGTCATCATCATCATCATCACCAAACTCCATTTGAGTGAGGGCTTGAGAGGCTTAAATCCTCTCTTGCAAAAGCCCTGGACAGAAACCCTGCTGTCTTGCGTAGTGCGTAGGCGTCACCATACAGGTCGAGAAATTTTGGTTTCCCAGACCTGTCGAGACGGAGATCAGCAAGTCTGGGGCAGTCGAACAGAATATGAGACACGGTTTCCTCTTCTTCCCCGCAGCGGGGGCACCGTGAGTCAAAATTTGGCCATAACCGTGAAAAGTATGAGCCAACAGGACAGTGGCCTGTCCTGCACTGTGCTATAACAGCTTGCTCAGGCCTGGACAGCCTCCACCACGGGGAAGTGCGGTCAGGGCGCCTCATGCGCTCCCAGACTCCACGGGCTTTTTGGGACTTGTCCCAGCACTCAAACCACTTTTCCATTTCAGTTTTTTGAATTGTAGCCAGGGCATGATGAAAACTCACAGCCTGTTCAGTTGGTGGAATTTGTCCTCCCTGGTGGGCCAAGGAGTCTGCAATAGTGTTACCAGTCACACCTATGTGACTCGGTACCCACTGCATTATCACAGGAATGCCATAGCGCTGCTTCATGTTGTGTGAGGCCATGATGACAGTGTCGATATTGGGGGGGCATGGTCCAGGGCTTTGCAAAGCCTGTAGTACAGGTTTTGAGTCAGTGACCACAACAATCCGTGTTGCCCTCAAATGTCCCTCGCCGAGATGTGAATCAATGACCTTTAGGGCTTCACAGACTGCCATGGTCTCCGCATCAAAACTGCAAACACTACCACATGGTCCAAAGATTTTAACTGAGTGGGAGCCAGGAAAGTCGATGTAGGCTCCATAGCCTGCTCTTTCGGAGTCCAACAATGCCGACCCATCAGTGTATGCAAAAATAGCACAGGGTTTGAAAGCATTAATGGTCTCCAGTGCTATTATTTGGAGGTCGTTAGATGAACGATTTTGCTTGGTGGCGTTAGGATCTGCTAGTCTCAGTCGTACGTCTGGGGTCGTTGGGCGACACCAGGGGGGAAGGGGGTGAAAACGTTGGATGTTTTGTCGGTTGGTGGAGAGGCCAGCTTTATCAGATAGTCTAGTGGCATGGTGCATAAAAGACTGCATCTTGATACGTCTTCTGCATCTCCAACCATCCACTAGTTTTCTAGCTGGGAGGTTTTCGTCCAGCCTTTTATATCGCTCAAAGCAGGTCAGTACTGACCTTTCCCGCCTAAGGTTTAGTGGACCAACATTAGCCATTATTTCAGCCGCATTTACTGGACTTGTCCTAAAGGTACCACAGACAAATCTTAGTGCTTGGGACTGTATTTTATCAAGCTGTTCAAGAGCAGTCCTAGAGCCATAAATTTGCACAGGTAGGCTGTAGTCTATCTGTGATCGGACTGCTCCTAAATACAGGGATCGGAGCATGTCTGCTCGGGCTCCCCACTTCGTGGATGCCAGCTTCCGCACAATGCAAAGTTTCCCTGAGGCCTTTCTTGCAACATCCTGAATGTGCTCACACATTTTTAGTTTGCGATCTAAAGTTACACCAAGGTACTTGGGTAGCTTTTCCATGCTGAGAGCCACTCCGTTAAGGGAGAGCCGGAAAGGTTGTTCGAGAATGCCAGTCCCGAGCGTGAACAGGGAATAGACTGTCTTGGAGGTGTTTATTTCTAGCCTCCATTTTTGTGTGTATGAGCAGAGCGTATGGAGATCTTCTTGCAACACGTTTTGTATAGAGGCTGCGCTCCTTCCGGATTTCCAAAGGACAATATCATCAGCATATAGCAGCTTTTGGCATTTTAGCTGAGCCGGTAGGTCATTTATGAAGGCCGTGAAAAGGATGCATGACAGGACGGAGCCCTGGGGGGGGGGCCGTGCTCGAGGGTCATTTCCCCTGAGACTTCTCCGTACATCCTTGTTTTTATGGTACGCTCTTGTAGGAAGTCTCTAATCCAGTTATATATCCGTCCCCGCACCCCCACGGCTCTTATCTTATGAAGCAAACCAGGCCGCCATACTTTATCATATGCCTGTTTTAAGTCAATGAAGACTGCGTATGTGCTTTCGGTCCTTTGGAATCCATCTGCTACGCTCTGCACAAAGATGTTGACTTGGTCTATTGCGGACATTCCAGCCCTAAAACCAGCCTGTTCTGGAGCTATAAGACGGGCACTCTCAAGGTACCAAACCAGACGCTCATTTACCATTTTTTCAGCCATCTTTCCCACGCAAGATGTGAGTGAGATGGGCCTGTAGCCCTCAGCAGTGGAAGCATCTTTTCCCTTTTTTGGTATAGGAATAATGGTGGCACGTTTCCAGGCCCTGGGCAGATGACCATCAGCCCAGGTTCTATTAACAAATGCCAAGAGCACGGCCCTTCCTTTCCCCCCTACATGTTTGAGCATTTCAGGGGTGATGCCATCCGGCCCGGGAGACTTTTTGAGCTGGCATTTCCTTATGGCAGCATTAAGCTCGCCTATCGAGAAGGGGGAGTTCATCGTTCCCTCAGCACTTTCGGTCTGTGGTTCCTTTCGGTCTTTTTTTTCATCAGCTTTGCGAGCTTTATCAATGGCTTTGGACATTGGGGACTTCTTGGCAGCCTTGTTGATCTTAGCAAAATATTTGTTCAACAAAGTGGCAATTTTCTTCTTTGATGAGATGGTTACCCCACTGGGTGAGGATAATGGGGTTGCTGTTTTGATACGCCCAGCATTTTCGAGATTTCTAAGAAGACTCCAGGCCTTAGAGCTGTCCCTTAGGTCTAACTTTGCACAGGTGTTGGTCCAACGTTCTCGTTTTTCCCTGTTAACAGACGTTTTGACTAGCAGACTGAGTCTGTTATATTTCTGCCTGAGTGTTGGATTGTTTGGGTTCTTTTGGACCTTTTGGTGTGCCCTTTTCCGGGCTGTAACAAGTTTGTTGATTTCAGCTGTCCAAAAGTTCTTAAATTTTTTACAAGGGTAAGTTCGAGGAATAAACTTTTTAGCCATTCCTAGGATAGCTGTTGTTATCTGACGGTATACGAGGTCGATAGAGCTAGACTCTACATGGATTTTTTCAAGGGCATTGTCGACAGCTTTCTCATATCCTTGCCAATTAGCTTTAGTATAGCACCACTTTCGTGGCTCTTTGGTGGTCTTGGTGTTGGTTTAGAAAGAGTGGCAGTCAGTAATATTGGAAGGTGGTCACTACCAATATCGCCTAGTACTTGATAAGTTATGACAGATTCCAAGTTAGCAGAGACTAAAGAAAGGTCTGGTCGTGATAATGAACCATTGCTAGCATGCAGAAGAGTGGGAGGAGAGTGTTTGTTCTGTCAGGGTGTAGCACTATGTGCTGCTAGCTGCTAAATGGACTCCCCCCCCCCCCAGGGTTTATACTCCTGCGCGAAACCTTTCTCGTGTTTGTAAATATAGCCTATATAGGCTAGCCCCTCCTACCTAGCCGAAGATGAGCACATTTCTCATTTCCTGTGGACTCGAAGATGGCTGTAAAGTCCAATCCTCGTTTAAAAAGTCGACCGCATACGTGGCATGGGTGGATTAGGTCAGTTGAAGATAGACCTGCTTCTTCTCTCAGCTTTTTGTTGGTTCGGCGCTCTTTCACCCTGGCCACTCTTCTTGCTTCATATATTGAGACTCCGAGACTCACAGCTTCACGCCATGGGGAGCGATCGAAAGCTAGTTCTTGGGAGTGTCTTTGTAGCGCTTACATTGGCCTTCATGGAAGCGCTTTCCTGCACACAGTTCCCCGTACAGATGGTACAGATGTCGTTTGGGAAGACGTTTCTCTGGCATGCGGACTAGGCTGCATGTCCCGCCCATTGAAGCGGCAGTATTGATGACGAGACAGATAACAGGCAAACAATGAAGGTAGCGACAGTATTGATGATAAGACATAGTAGGCAAATAAAAAAGGTAGCGACAGTATTGATGATAAGACAGATAGCAGGCAAATAAAGAAGGTAGCGACAGTATTGATGATAAGACAGATAGCAGGCTAGTAAAGAAGGTAGCGACAGTATTGATGATGAGACAGCAGGCAAATAAAGAAGGTAGCGACAGTATTGATGATAAGACAGATAG